>JAOTAY010000190.1:339613-352720 GCA_025629805.1 Erythroxylum baracoense
TACATTACTAATTTGTAATTTATTTTAATGCAGTAGAAGAAGTTGATGCAAATACTTTGGATAAAAGCGTAGTTTACGAATCTTTAAATAGCGTTGAAAATTTTGGAGCTTTGACAATGATAAGACACAACCTTTTTCAAAAATACAAATTTGATTTTTATTGTTATTTTAAGTTTTATATTAGACTCATATTTATTTATTATTAATTCATTATATAATAATAGATATTGGGTGCATTTTTTATTTCAATAAAATATTTTATTTTTACTTATTTTTATAAAATTTACTTTTTATTTATTATATATAAGTTTTATAACAGTTCATTATTGGTTGAATATTTAAATCTTAAACCTTTCTTTCGACTGAATTGTTGTGATTCAAATTTTAAAACATTGGTTTTTTATGAATTGCCACTTCTGATTTATGACTTCACCATTTTCCCGTTCATTCCAAAGCTAAACATTCACTGTCATTCCTTCTAATAAAAAATAAAAATTAATTAATAAATTCGAATTAATTAATATTAAAATTTTCAATATTTGCCTGCCAGTGCCACCACCTGACTCACACGCCATCAATAAGTGTTTGACACCTAACTCACCCTGTCCAAAACAAAAGCACTAATCTTTGATAATGCCTGCCAAGATGATCATCTTGTACAACCCACCAATGGTAGTGGCATATGCTTCCTCCAATCAAGTCACTTTTTTGGGGATAACCCACAAAAGTTTTGCTTCAAAGTGCTTGGAATTATGCTCAAGATCTTCTGAGAACAGATTTGTTTATATGTCTTTAAAGAAAGCATATATGATTTAATTGCCACTAGAGGTCAGAGGAAAAAACTAAAAAGCACCTTACTATTTATTAGACCCCTTTTGATTACAGAAAGAAATTCCTTGTTCTTTTTTACCGGTAAGATATGCTGTTTTGGTATTAAACTTTTGTGTTCATGTCAAGTTCAGGACCAAAATGCCATCTTACCAGTTGTGTCTCACTGATTATGCTTGTTCCAAGCAGTTTGTTTGTGTTCAATTTGACAACTTTTTTCTCTTATTGGGTTCAATCTGGAAGAAAGAACACAGAAATTTCCACCAACT
This sequence comes from Erythroxylum baracoense, assembly GCA_025629805.1. NCBI lineage: Eukaryota > Viridiplantae > Streptophyta > Magnoliopsida > Malpighiales > Erythroxylaceae > Erythroxylum > Erythroxylum baracoense. The sequence continues at coordinate 340,711 of JAOTAY010000190.1, forward strand.
CTGAACGGTTTATGCGAATGGAATGTCACCTCTAGCTCTAAGCAAAGACTGGACAAAAGTCTTGCCTTTTTTTCTACCGGGGAGCCCCCACACAGAGACCCACTAACAAAAGCATTTTTAGCAATTATTTAGTACATCTCCTCCATTTACATTGGACACTAAGCTTTCATTAGATTCCGTGAAACCTAGCTGTGGTGGTGAGAGGTACAGATCCCTAGCTCATATTCTATGCCGACACCCTAAAATATATTCCTCTCTTTCACTCGCTCTGCACAACAAGAAACGGTGTGTGACTGCGTGCAGTGCAGTTACCAATGGAAACCAGCAACAAATTGCAACAGAAGAAGCAGAAATGGTTCTTGTTGTTGATATCTTCCCTCGTGTTCTCTACTTTACTAATCCTCATCACCATATCATCATCATCATCTTCTTCTCCTGCCCATTTTGTATATTCCCACAGATATGGCAAGAAAAAGCACATCCATCGTGAAGTTCCAAACTTTGTGGAATCAAAGTTGCCAAAGCTTCCAACTTTAACGTCTCCAATACCTCGTCTTGCATATTTAATATCTGGGTCTGCTGGGGATGGAGCGAGTTTGAAGAGATCATTGAAAGCGCTGTACCATCCACGGAATCAGTATGTGTTGCATTTGGACTTGGAGGCTACAGCAGAGGAAAGGTTGGAGCTCGCAAGTTGGGTAAGAGGTGAAAAGCTGTTTCAGGAGGTTGGGAATGTGAGAGTAACCGTGAGGTCTAATTTGGTGACTTATAGAGGTCCTACTATGGTCAGTAATACCCTTCATGCGGCGGCGATTTTGCTCAGGGATGGTGGCGCCTGGGATTGGTTTATAAATTTGAGTGCTTCGGATTATCCCTTGGTGACTCAAGATGGTATGCCTCTGGCATTATTGGTACTTTCCTTTGCTGAGCATTGTTTTGAATCCAGTGTCAAGTAGTTTTGGGGTTTTGATGGTCTAGTTAAGCGAATTTGATTTTGGCTATAAAGGTTGCTGATTGAAACCAGTTTTCAATCTTAATTTTGCATGAGCAGCTGTTCTGAATGGAATCCATTTGGGGACTTGGAACTGCATTATTACTGATTTTGCTTATGTTTGAGTTGAGAAGACACCTAGTTCAAGTGATTTTGGTTTTGATGGCGTGATTTGCATATACTCTTGAGAAAATGGGACTTGCAGGGTAGCTAAGTTGTTCCCAGTTTTCAGTTTTAGTTGCATAATTGCATACGTCAAATTTTAACAGAGGATCTATGTGGGTTACTGGTTTTGGTTACAATAAGCATATTTGGAGTAAATCAAATATTCATGCACCAAAATTAATTTCTGTTGGCTTTAATTTGTTATTCTCCGCGTTTCAATGCTACAGATCTGCTCTTTACATTGTCTACCATTGAAAGAAACCTCAACTTCATTGAGCATACCAGTGATATTGGTTGGAAGGAGTAAGGGGCCTTTCATTTTCATAAGATTTCGTTTAACCAGTTTAGTTGCTTGTGAATCACAAGTCATGAACAACTTTGCAATGCAGATATCAAAGAGCAAAACCTGTCATAATTGATCCCGGGTTGTATAGCCTGCAAAAGTCAGATGTGTTCTGGGTCTCAGAGAAACGGAGTGTGCCATCACAGTATAAGCTATTTACTGGTGAGATGATAGTTCCATAAAAGCTAGCTTGAGGTGCTTCTTGGACTGTAAGCTGATCAATCTTCAACCTTTCAAATTCCTCAGAAAAGGCACTAGAGGAACTAGAACATGAAAAAAATTATATCTAAATGAAGATTATGTAGTAATTAGTTGATTATATGCTGTAACTAAACCAAATTACCATGTTGTGTTATTGATAAGTATAATGGTCTCTGGATCATTCATTGGGCAATCAGTTTGCTGTTCTTGGTTTCTTGACCCTTTCTTGTTAATTACGTCTTATTAATCACTTCTTGCTGCTGTAGACACCACTGCAATCTAGTTACCATGACTTCATATTGCCATAGAACTTGCTCTATTAAAAGAATTTGACCTTGCTATTTGAATGCCAAAATTTGGTTGGAGATGTGATGTTCCTGTTAGCCGTTATCTTGAAATTTAATCGCAAGTTTCTGCAGGTTCGGCTTGGATGATGCTCTCTCGCCCTTTTGTGGAATATTGTCTTTGGGGATGGGACAACCTCCCAAGGATAGTCCTCATGTATTATGCTAATTTTCTGTCTTCACCTGAGGGATATTTCCATACTGTGATCTGCAATGCAGAGGAGTTTCGCAACACCACTGTCAACCACGACCTTCATTTCATATCCTGGGACAACCCTCCAAAGCAACATCCTCACTTCCTTACTGTTGATGACTATCCAAGAATGCTTGACAGTAATGCACCATTTGCAAGGAAATTTGCCAAGAATGATCCAGTTCTCGATAACATTGATTCAGAGATATTGGGCCGCTCTGCTGATGGATTTGTTCCAGGTGGATGGTTCGGTAAAGAAGGGAACATAAGCTTAACCACCCCATCACATATGATAGCAAATACGACTGATCTTAAACCTGGTCCAGGTGCTGAAAGGCTCAAGAATCTAATCAGCAGCCTTTTGTCAGCAGAAGATTTTGACAAGAGCCACTGCATTTGATATCAAGTGTAATCATAATGCAGTTAAGGACCAAGTGATCCTCTGCTCAAATTGAACGGAAGACTGATGACGCTACGGATAGAGGGCATGGAAATGAAAAGGAGTAAAATATGAATGGAAATGAGAGGAGTAGAATCACGACTTGCATGATATGCACAGTAATTTTTGTAGATCAGTAGCCGAATAGGCAATCTAGTTCAGAGCAGTGTATTACTTTCTTCACAATAGTATACAAAAACTCCATCAGATCTTGCCTTGCCAGTTTGCAGCTCATTCTGAACCTTATTGTTTATGGGACTGTAAGAACGGGGAAGGGGAAGATCCAGATGAATACAATAGCATAAAGTTCTGTTCTGGATGACACTGTATGGCAATCAAGTTTATACTCATAAATAAATAGATTGTTGGCTTGGAAAGTTCCAGTCAATCAACTTGTGGAATCAGGCTGATGATCAAATCAAATTAGATCTGTTGATGGTTGCTAGATGTTCTTAACTATATGGTTGACTCTCAGCGATATGATCTGCTGGAAGAATCATATTCAGAAGCCAATTAATAACCCAGAGACCGCATATGGTCAGTGAAAGATCTTAAATCAAGTAGAACAACATTCTTGAGTATTTGGTTCTTTTGTCAACAGTTTAATTATAAAATGGTTAAAAAGATTTTATGTCTAGATTGGTTAGATGAGTTGATGTTTGAGTATCGATGTAAGAAAATGATAGTTCAGTATCCGATATTATCTAAAGCTGTTAATAGCTACTGATAAAATGCGATAATTACGGATCGAGTTTGTTATTTTCCAAGAACAAAGCAACAGCAGTTTCATGGTTTATTGGTAGTAACCAGTGATCAAATGCAACAAATTATCTCTCTGTCACTCATCTGCAATCTTAACTATCTTCTTCCCAATGTTCTGACCACAAAAAAGTCCCACAAATGCTGAGGGAATGCTCTCCAGTCCATTTGAGATGTCCTCGAGGGGCTTCATCTTGCCGGTAAGAAGATGTTCACAAGTTGTTGACAAGAATTCTGTGAATATATTCAGAAAGTCAGCTGCCAAGAAACCCTGAATTTTGATTCTTTTGTACACTACGTCTATCATGTCAGGAGAAGCCTTTCGCCCTGTATTGGTGTACTCCGAAATCACACCGCAAACTGCTATTCTGCCAAAAAGACTCATATTGGAAACAGCTGCTTCTTGCATTTCGGCACCCACATTGTCAAAATATATATCAATTCCTTCAGGGAAATAACTGAAAACAAAAAAAAACCAGGAGTAAGTTGATTGAATAAGAACTGCATACAATTCGTCAGAGAAAGGCAGACTAACCTTTTCAGTGTTGCCTTCAGATCAGTTTCTTCCTTGTAGTTGAACGCATGATCAAAACCAAGCTTCTCCTTCAGCAAAGCAACCTACGATTTCCATGGTGCGACACAAATCAGATGCTCTAACGCTGGTTACTGTAATCCATATGCTGAGACGGACCGAAACAAAAATTTGAAGATAGAGCAGAATAAAAATTGGAGCCAATGAGGTGTTTGGTTATAATGGACAAAACAGATAAAACTTTGTGTCTCAAGGACAAAAATGTATTTAGTTGCAGTTGATAGAACATGAAAATAGTGTCGATGACCAAAATACTCCTAATATATTTGGAAATATATAATTTATTGATTATTTTAAAACAAATGATTTGTATTAATATTTTTTTAATTGTATCTATAAATAAGAAATTAATAAAATGAGAAACTTAAAAATTTAATAAAATGAGCTATAGAATAGCAAAAATTTGTATAAATTAACAATAAAATGAATCACGTAAATATTTTTTAATTGTATTTGTTTTTTAATTACGATGAAATAAAATAAAGAACTTAAATATTTAATGAAATGAGAACCTAAAAATTTAATGAAATAAGTTATTGAATAAAAAAATCCTACCAGTTAAAATTTTTAGTACATAATAATTTAATAAAACATCTAAACATTCATTAAATTAGTTACATAATAGGTTAAAGATATATTCAAGCCTTATATTTTATTAAGAATGTATTTTTTTGATTATTTATAATAATAATATAAAGGTATTTTTGTTCAACTGCACGTGTTTTGTTTCTATGATAAGCACAAAAAAATTGTGTTACAGTTTTAGAAGGAACAAAAGATTCCTGGTTTTATAAACCGGAGACAGAATAAAAATAGACAATATAAACAACTAAATATTGCTAAACGCAGAATTTTTTTTTTTGTTAATTCCACGGAGAAATCAACCGAATGCAGCGTAATTGAAATCTTTTATGCTGAAAGAACAATACAAAAACTGGAAACCAAAACCGACCTTTTCATCAGTTCCGGCACAGCCAACCACATAGCAACCAAGCAGTTTCGCATACTGTCCAACTAAATGTCCAACTGATCCAGAAGCAGCTGACACAAAAACCTTCTCACCCTTTTTGGGTTTGCAAACATGGAAGAACCCTCCATAGGCCGTCAGGCCACTGAAAGCTACAACCCCAGAAAACAAAAACAGCTACAGCTTTCAACAGAATAAAAGATGTATAACTTTTTTCAAGATTAAGAACGGTGTAGGACCTGCTGATCTGATACAAAGCTGTTATTACCTAGAGTTCCAACATGGTATGATAATGGAAATCCCGTAGGGTCCAACTTCTTTAATAAACCACCTGGTTTTATAACAGTATACTCTCCCCAGCTTACGAGACCCGCAACCAAGTCATCCTTCTGGAATTCAGGATTCCCAGAAGCCACAACTTTTGCGACTCCATAAGTATCAATAACCTGTTAATGATATCCAAGTCAAATCACTTCCAGCAGAAAAACACAACTTGTTTGTTCAGAACATGTATAAGTGACCTACCTCACCAGGATTTACTGGAGATGCCAAATTAATGGAGCTCTGAGAAGAGCTGTAACTCTTCATGCGGTTTATCTGATAAGGGTCGATTGATACATAGAGGTTTTTCACAATAGTGTCCTCAGACCCTGCCTCCAGCTCCAGAGAAATGACTTCAGACTTAATCTCAAAGTGGCTCTCCTTTGGCGGACCATCCACATGAGCCTTTATTACAACGTACCTGTTAGTCACTTCCATTGTAGTGTTCAGGATTCTTGAATCTCCTGTGTGCAGCCCAAGATGAATGGTAGAATTTATAAAGAAAGGAAAGAAATATAAGTATTGCATATGCAGCACCGAAGAAGACAAACCTGACTGCATTGAAAGGGACTTGTTTCGTTGTTTTCTACTGTTTCCTTACGCAGAAAAGCCTATAAAAGTGATACATTTGATCACCAAACTTGAGATGGTTATATTTTGTTTTTCTGGGTTATGATTCTTATGCAGGTGATGAGAATTATGCCTTCCAAGGAAGACGACACTTTTATTAACTTGGTTGTAAAACTTTGAGACAAACGGTGGAATCCGAGGTGTTGTAAACTATAGATTCTCAGGACAAGTGGCCGTTCTAGGTAGATAATAACAACTTTCTCAAAGTTTGTGAGGTTGGATATTCTACACCAATTTTGTATTTAATCAATGTGAGACCTAAGTTTCACACTTTATAATTGGATCAAATCGTAACATGGTTCTCTCATAAAAATCAATGTCTTCGTTGATCACGGCTGACACTTTCAAGTCACTACTCTAAGATCCTTATTGGTTACAGCTACGTTGGTTATGACTGGCATTCCCAAGATGCCACTCTATGAGCCACCACTCCAAGACCGACTTTGATACTAATTGATAAGGATTTCTAGGAGAGTTACACCCCAAAAGTTAACTTGTGAGGGTGAAGAGCCTAAAGTTTTTATAAACCTCACACTAACTTTGTATTTAATTAATATGAGATCTAATTTTCATACTTTACAATTGGATCAAAACGTAACTTCCACCTGTCAGGTCCTTTGTGTCCTTACTATCATTTAACAGAGAAGGGGGGAAAAATTAATTTGCCAGGTTCCGGAGAATTCTATATTTCAAGTTGACTTATCTACTGTCGAATCTGAAAATTAAGTCCCAAGTTTCTGATTATCCAAGAAAGAAACAAGATTCTTAACACTCCAGCTGGTTTTTATTATAGATGATGAATCCTGAAACCAAGTCATCCCTATGGAATTCAGCATTCTCAGAAGCCATAGTCTCAATAACCCACTAAACAATCCTTCGTACCTCATCAGGATTAAAGCAAGCCGCCAAGTTCATTGAGTTCTGTATAGAGCTTGTAACTCTTCAGGTGGTTTTCCTGAAAAAGGTAGGAGTAAGTTTGTAGGTATGGTTACCAACTTCAGTCTCCAAACAGATCTAACTAGGAATCTCAGGTAGCAATTAATTATGCATCTAGTTTGCATGACAGGAACCTAACAGCATTCCTAAAGGACATTAAGTTGACAAATACCAAGAATGTTCTATTGTTTGATATGTTAAACCTGTCAAACAATTAGGATTAAGTTATAGTTCTCTTATTGCGACTTAAACTTCTGTCGCGAGGCTTGGCAATAGATCGAATTCCTTGTCGATTTGTACCTATGTTCGGTTTTTCTGCTAAACACCTGGTGCCAAAAACACTTACAAGTCTGTCAAAAATTTCTATCTATTGGATAATTTAAACACAAACAAAGTTTTTCTCAATTACTCTTCTGCAATTTTAACCATCTTCTTTCCAATGTTACGGCCATGGAATAGTCCTACGAATGCTGCAGGAATGCTATCTACTCCATCTGAGATGTCTTCAAGTGGCTTGATCTTACCAGAACGAAGATGATCACAAGTTGTTGAGAAGAAATCTGCGTATATATCAGTAAAATCAAGGCAAATAAAACCTTGAATTGTGATTCTTTTATACACAACGTCGATCATATCAGGAACGGCTCTCCTGTTTCTATCTGTATACTCAGAAATCACTCCACAAACAGCTACTCTGCCAAAAACATTCATATTTGAAATAGCTGCCTCTTGCATTTCAGCTCCCACATTGTCAAAATATATATCGATCCCCTCAGGGAAGTATCTGACAGTAAATGAAAACCTGAATCAATGGATTCCGTCTGAATAAAAGAATGCATTAGAGCAGAAAGTATCACTGACTGACTGACCGACCTTTTAAGAGTTGCTTTCATATCACTTTCTTGCTTGTAGTTGAACGCGTCATCAAAACCAAGCTTCTTGAGCAAAGCAACCTGACAGCCAAAATTTGCTTGTCAGATTCAGAATCAGACTCTACAAAACTACCAAAAGAAGTAAAGAACTACCTTTTCATCGGTTCCAGCACAGCCAACCACATAGCAGTCGAGCAGCTTCGCGTATTGTCCAACTAAATGTCCAACCGATCCTGAAGCAGCAGACACGAAAATCTTTTCACCTCTTTTGGGTTTGCACACTTTGAAGAACCCTCCATAGGCTGTTAGTCCACTGGTAGCTACAAAGTCATAGAAAGAAACAGCCACAGGTTTCAGTAACATGAACTTCGTAGCAGAAAGCAGATAAAAGGTGATTCATGTTTTTAAAATATGCAAACTTTGATCGACTAATCGATGAACAGACATAAAAGCTGCTTGTTTTTCATTTTGTTACCTAGAGGTCCAACATGGTATGACAATGGAAATCCCAGAAGGTCCAACTTCCTTAAGGAACCACCGTGTTTTATCACACTGTACTCTCCCCAAGTGACAGATCCTGAAACCAAGTCATCCTTTTGAAATTCAGGATTCCCAGAAACCACAACCTTCGCCACTCCATTAGCAGCAATAGCCTGTCATATAAGAATCGACTCCTTTGTCATATATATCTCAGATCTGTTAGTGTATGACATGCATGCACATACCTCGCCAGAATTAATGGGACTTGCCACGTTCATGGGACTTTGAGAGGAGGTATAACTCTTCATGCGGTTTATCTGATAAGGGTCGATTGATACGTAGAGATTTTTCACTATGGTGTCCTTGGACCCTGACTCGAGCTCCAGTGAAAGAGTTTCAGATTTGATCTTGAAGCGTCTCTCCTCCGGTGGACCATCCACATGCTCTGTTATCACAACGTACCTGTTAGTCACTTCCATTCAGTCACCCCAAGTGATATCTCAAAGGTTGAACTTTTACAGGGAAGAAGAGCAGAAGGAGAATGTGTAAGGATTGTGCTGTGTTCTGTCCGCACTACTTTAGTTTACGAGATTACGGCCCTTATGGTCTTCGTCTCTGTGAAAACTGATGGTGATGGAGATGTTTGTGGTTACGGATGAATTGGACATCATCCACTTTTAATCTTGACGTGTATACGTAAGTATTACACTGTTGGGATCCTATGAGTCAATGTGGCAGATGATGATTGGTGTTAAGTGATAGGTTAAGTACTGTTGATTTAAAGTAAAGTGTAGTCAGTTTTTTGTAAATAGGCTGTAATTTTGTAAATAGACGTTAGCTTTATTTTTTTATTTGTTTTGTATATAAGGAAATTTGACTTTATGTAAACAGAGACGTACAAAATAAAGTCAATTCTTATTTACTCTCTTCTCTCTCAAAGTTCCGGTTCATGGTATTAGAGCAAGGAAGAAAATTGTAATCGATCGTCATTTTTAATCGATTGGAGTAAGATAATGCAAGGAGTTGTCTATTGATAATCATCAACATCTCTATTTTGCTTATGTGGTGGAGGGAGTAGCTGGTTTCAGGAGTTGAGGATTAAGGTTTCTAGAACTACCTTTTCTCCTTGCGGATACAAGTCTGATTTGAGAAATTTACAATAATAGAAGGTGTATTGCACTAGTCACCCACTAGATTGATTCTAGATCCCAAATTGATAGGTTCGCCAGAAGAAACTCAAGTTTACCTTCAAGGATCAGATTATTCAGGTATGAGTTTAGTTATTGTAGTATTGACTGGGAATAATTTTTTAAGCTAGAGTAGATCGGTTAAAATTGCTCTAGGAGCTAAGATGAAGTTAGGGTTTATAGATGAAACTTGTTAGAAACCTAGTCCAGGATCTGTTGGATGTGATAAATAGATTAGGACTGATTACACGGTTAGATCATGGATTCTGAACTCAATGTCGAAGGATATAGTTGAAGCCTTCATCTATACAAATTCTGCCCAAGAACTATGGTTAGATTTGGTTGAGAGGTTTGAAGACAGTAATGGACCTTTATTATATCATTTACAGAGACAGATTAGTGTCGTATCGCAAGGCACTATATCTGTGGCTAAGTATTTTACTAGTCTTAAGAAATTATGAGAAGAGCTTTGGTGCCTCATACCTGTCCCATAGTGTACTTGTGGGGCGGTCACACAGTGTATTTGTGGAGCACCTAGGGCTCTAGCTGATTTGACATCCTTGAATCAGTTAATGCAATTTATGATGGGTCTGAATGAAAGTTATGATCATGTTAGGAATAATATCTTGGTTATGGAACCATTACCATTTGTCAATGAGGCATATTCTATAGTCTTATTGGTAGAAAAGCAAAGGGAGGTGCAGATGGTGTTTAGTGAAGGAATGGAACATAGTGCCATGTTAGTGAATACAAGGAGTACTAAAAAGGTCACAGATGGAGAAGGGAAACAATTTAAACAAAAATGGGGTAGTAGTGACAAGAGTGAGATGTTTTGTTCTTATTTTAAGAAGAATGGGCATTTGAAGGAATTTGTTTTAAACTCACTGGTGTACCAGACTGGTACAAGGAGTTATAAAATCGAAGAGGGAAAGGGAATGGGAAATCCTATACTGATAATGCAGCGAATGAAGCAACTTCATTAACTGTAGATAATAGAAAATTAGCCACTGATAATGTTGTTAGTACTTCCAATCCTTAGTTGTCTGAATTGACTAAACAAGAGTTGCTAAAGTTGGTTAAGAATAAGGCACTCACAGATCTTCTCATGGTGAACCTAGCACATATTTCAGATTTTGCAGGTATACTTCCTTTTCTAGTTCTTTCTAGTCTTGATGGCCTAGGTTTAGATTCATGGATATTAGATACAGGAGCCTCAAATCATATGTGTGTGGATATTTCTTTGTTAACCAAACTTGTTATACCTAACACCTTTGTACCTGTATATCTGCCTGATGGAACTCAGAATCGTGTGCATCACATCGGTGATGTTTTCTTACCTAATGAACTTGTTTTGACAGAAACTTTGCATATACCTACTTTTAAGTTCAATATGTTGTTAGTGACTAAACTTGCCAATACATCCTCCGTTACCTTCAAATTTTATCCAAACTATTGCATTTTGTAGGACCTAAAGACTAACCGAATATTGGCAGTAGGAAAGGTTGTAGGAAGACTCTATATCTTAGATAAGGATTCATTCAAGATTGACACTCTAGCCAGATATTCTTTGTGTACTGCTGCAAGTAGTACCAATAATGTTCAGTCTATGTCTATGTACAAACTTTGGCATCAACGTTTAGGCCATGTTTCTGACAATGTACTTAGACATATTGTTTCTTTTGATAATAAAAGTACTGGAAAAGTTGGTGTTTATGATGTTTGTCCACTTGCTAAACAACATAGATTGGCATTTCCTTCTATTAATATTCATATTGTCTCTATTTTTCAGTTAGTGCATGTTGATATGTGGAGTCCCTATAGTCAACATTCTATCTCTGGGGGGAAATTTTTTCTGACAATAGTGGATGATTATAATAGGGCCATTTGGACATATTTGTTAACTCGTAAGTGCAAAGCAATCGGTTATTTGGAAAGTTTTTTTGAGATGGTTAGGACTCACTTTCAGAAGTATGTTCAGACCGTTAGAACAGATAATGGAATAGAGTTTTTAAGTGGGGAATGTCAGAAATTGTTTAGGGACTTGGGAATTATGCATCACAAGTCATGTGTTTATACACCACAACAGAATAGGATAGTGAAGAGAAAACATAGACACTTATTGCAGATAGCTCGAGCTATCATGTTTCAATCCTCTTTACCTAAACAATTTTGGGAAGAGTCTATCCTTACTGCCACCTATATCATTAATAGAGTTCCTACCTCTCTTCTCAAGTGAAAAACACCTTATGAGGTTTTGTATGGCTATCCACCCAAGTATAATCATCTGAAGTCTTTTGGTTGTCTTTGTTTTGCCACAAATGTCAAGTCCCATAAGGATAAGTTTGATCCGAGAGCTTATAAGTGTGTTTTCTTGGGATATAGTCATGGACAACAGGGCTATAATGTAACATCCCCTCACCTATAGGAAGGGTAAATTGGTAATTTGAAACGAGTTAGGAAAGTGTTAAAAGTGTATTGACATATTCATGCATTCATTTATACACACGAATAGTAAATAGTGAATTTTTGCACATGTAAATGCTTGTACATGCATTCATGACATTTCCCGGTTTAATTGTGAATAAATGTG
>JAOTAY010000190.1:352820-364125 GCA_025629805.1 Erythroxylum baracoense
ACACATGTCGCTTTCCTAAGGTCTAAGTTCTAACTTAGTTTCTTTTGAACCAACTCCATCTAACCCTCATCTTTACAATCCAACTATCTCCAAATCTTCATTTGATTTCTTCTCTTCTTCTTCCTATTTTTCATAATATTTTATAAATCACAAAATAAATCCTAAGTTCACCAAAATTCATAGATCTCATAATTCTACTAACCAATAAAATTTTCAATGCAGAAACATTCAAAATTCTTAAAAATTCACAATTCACTCCAATTATACCTGGAATTATTCATGAATGCATATACACTTAAATTCATGTGCAGAAAAGTTCACTATTCACTTGTATGAGCATGTCATATTATGCATGAATATGAAAATGCAACTCTAAGCTCTCATTTATCACTCATATTTACTATTCTAACCTCTCATAGGTAACGGGATGTTACATTTATGGTGTGATAATAAGGCGGCTCTTCATATTACTGCTAATCCGGTCTTTCATGAACGCACCAAACATTTTGATATTGATTGTCATGTGATTCGTGATCAGTATAATAAGGGTTTTATTGCTCCTGCGCATATTTCTTCCAGAGACCAGTTGGCTGATTTGTTTACCAAGGCTTTGGCAGCCCCAATTTTTGCTTCCCTTCTATTCAAGTTGGGTTTAGTTGATGTTCACCAAACTCCAAACTTAGGGGTTGTTAAGTGATAAGTTATGTAATGTGTATTTAAAGTAAAGTGTAGTCGTTTTTGTAAATAGGCTGTAATTTTGTAAATAAGCGTTAGCTTATTTTTTATCTGTTTTTGTACATAAGGAAATCTGACTTCTCTTCTCTCTCGAAGTTTCGGTTCAATTGGTCCGGGGAGCCGACTTTCGAGCTCTCAGTTCCCGACAACTTTGTACTAGAACTACTTCCGGGGGAAAAAAAAATACCTCTCTTTCGAGTTTCGACACAAGGTCCAATCTTTCTTCAGATTTCGTGAAAATGGCAAATGCTTGGAGAAGAGACAACAACAGACACCCAAAGCTCCTCTCTCCGAAACCTCTCCTACTTCTTCTCCTCTCCATCTCAATCCTCCTACTCTTCCTCTTTCTCACCACTCGATCTCCACCAAACCCACCTTCTTTCTCCAAAACGATAAACCCTACCAGTACACCATACCCAATTCCGCTCTTCGATTGCTTCACGTCCCCACAAGCACACCCTGTTGTGGCCAACGTTGTTGAGAATCTCAAGTACCCATTTATCTATTCGCTCTCAGATTTCGGATCCTTGCCCGACAAGCCCCACAAGAACATTGTGCGGCTGCTTAAAGGCAAGCCCTTTAGAAAACCCGATATTTCGGCCACCATCCAGGAGTTCCTGGAAGGGGTTAAGGGGAAAAATGGGATGGTGCTCGATGTAGGAGCCAACGTCGGAATGGCTAGCTTCGCGGCGGCGGTTATGGGGTTCAAAGTTTTGGCCTTTGAGCCCGTGCTTGAAAATCTGCAGAGGATCTGTGATGGCGTTTGGTTTAATCGAGTTGGGAACTTGGTTACTATTTTTGAGGCTGCTGCTTCTGATCGTGTTGGGAACATCACGTTTTACAAGGTTATCTGTTGTTTTTTTCATTCAATTTATGATACGAGTCTTGACGTTTGCTCTGTTTGTTAGAATTTAATGCTTCTGGTGCTTAGTTCAAGTTAGCAGTTTTCTTTATCTTCTTCACCAAAGAAATTGCTGGAATTTAGCTCATCAGCTTAGTATCATTATTGTCATCTTATTTGGTCTAAATTGTCCCATCTCATTTCATTCATGGGAAGAGGAATCATTTTCTGACATGGCTTATTCATTAGCTGCTGTGAAGTTGGCAAAGTTCAGCTTGTTGCTGTTTAGTGCAACTAGCTTGTACTTGTAATGAGCATTAGCTTGAATTGAAACTATACAATGATCAAGAAACTAAGTAAAGGAGTGTTAAAGAAACTCCTTTCATAAACATCCTAAATATATCAGTAGGCCATATATCCATCAAAACGTCTAAATCAATCACATACTTTCTGTTAAACTTGTCTTCTGTTTGCTGCACCTGCTCACGGCAATCATTTTTTATGCCATCAGCTTGTAGGACGGCTTGATAATAGTGCTGTTTCAGCCACTGGTGCAAAGCTTGCATTCAGGTCAAATGAAGAAGTAGCAGTTCAAGTGAGGACTGTACCTCTTGACGACATAATTCCGGAGTCCGAGACGGTTCTTCTTCTCAAAATTGACGTTCAGGGTTGGGAATACCATGTTTTGAAAGGAGCCTCAAAGTTACTATCGAGAAAGAAAGGCGAAGCTCCTTACCTTATATATGAAGAAGATGAGAAATTGCTGCAGGCTAGCAACAGTAGTGCCAAAGAAATAAGAGATTTTCTCCAAACAGTGGGATATACTCATTGCATCCAGCATGGCACTGACGCACATTGCACCAAAGATCAGTAAATGTTGGTGACTTTGCCTTCAAAAAGGAGAACCTAACAGCATAACTTGAGCGGACATGGCTTTTTGATTTAGATGTTGAAGTTAGTCATCAGGATTTGTCCATAAACCATTGCCTCAAAGAATTTCTGAATGTGTATACTGACCTGATGAGTATTTGCCCCTAGACAGTTGAAGCTTGTCACAGGTTGGTTTTAGCTTCCTGTGGTGCTGATTCAACAGCGGATATCCCTAACACAAACTCTGAAGGAATTAGGATCAGAAGAAACTGCTTGTTGAGCTTAGCTTTATGAATTACTGGTGGACTGTTTGGTGACTAGGTTTTGATTCACATTGTTTTGTACTTCTTGTATAACTCTTTCGCTCATACATTGATATTTCACTGTAACTCTTTCCCTATGAAATGACGATTCAATTTTTCATGTACACATCCTAGTTTTAATCAAAATATGATCTCCACAGGTGCTGCTAGTTCTCTCCTCCTGAAAGGCTAAAACTTTGATTGTTCATATCTTTCCCGTGGATTGAACTCCTGAAGCTTATAAATATTTCATTCAATTCCTTTTCTGCTTTAAACAAAAACATCCAGCAACTCCTACAGGAGAAATGTGAAAAGTGAAAAGCTTGTAATTCCATACATATTCCATGTTTTTCTGCAAAAACTCGCCGACTTAAAACTCTTTATTGTAGAACAAACAAATATATTGTGTTCTGTGAACAAAAGGTTCATAAAGTTCTGAACTTGAGCTTGAAGCAACTTACTTTGTTAGGGGAGAAAGCAAGCAGTGATTCACTGAGTAGCAGCCACAACTTTTCCTTTATGGTTTCAGAATAAATTTGTCTGTTTTGGACAAACTCTTGGTGACTCACTTACAACCATGCCTTATTGCATCATGCTATACTGTTTCAGGTAATAAGAGGAAGGGCATTCAAGTAAAATCAAACGGGATGATTGTCTTCTTCTTAGTGAGCCTTATCTCAGGTGCTTGTAACCACCAATAAAGGTAAACACTCTTCAACACACACTTATACTCTCTTCTACTCTTTATAGTTAAGGTTCATCTTCGCTTTGTGCTTTCTTTTCTCTAATATAAAGTCAATTTACGAGGGACCCCAAATCAATATTTCTCCTTAAGATGGCAAGCTCGCTTTGTTACACACCTGTTTCTTCATTGAAGTCTCCAGAAAAACCAGGTACACCCATCTTCTTATTCTTTCTCCTTTTCAGATTGATGCAGGGTCGCTTCCTGTTATATGTTTCCTATTATATTGCATTGTTTCATCTTTTATACTAGGAGTGGTACTTCTTGGGAATACAGCTGCTGGAAAGGCTCTACATGTGAACAAAGATTTCCAGAGCTCTAAAACTTCTAAATTTCAGTCCTTAGGAGTAAAGGTTAGTGCTTGTTATGTTGCGAACTTTGTTCTTAGCATAAGGGCTCAGTTTCTTTCTTAGAGGAGAAAGTGCTAAATCCGTTGAGATAGTCAAGTGAGTACTCGAAAGTGGTCTTTGAGCTCTATGTTCTATTATGTCATGAGATTAGACTTTGGAAAGGATTTGTAACTTATACAGTATGAAATCTATGCCTGTGAATTAAATCAACCTGGCTTATGGTTTTCCCTTTGGTCCCTGTATTTCTGTTATGGACTCTCATCGCAAAAATAATTTTCCGGCTATTGCGTGCACTCGGCAGTTTACTCCGTAGGTTCCACCGATACCAAAAGAAAAATGACTTACTAGAACAAAACATATTTACTTTAAAGCAAGTTTACCAAACACATCACTGATAGCTTTGTTCAATATACTTTGATTGACAGGCTGCAAACAGTAACCAAAGCACTAAACCAAATAGCATAGTGTGTTCTAATTGTGACGGAAATGGTAAGCCCTCAGTTATTAACTTTGTTTTCTTGACCTTTTCTGTTCTCTATTGACAATTTTGTGATAGATACGTTTCTGTTTATCGACCTTCAAAACAGAACTTGCTTTTCAATGTTTTTGAGTATGCTGAGAAACTTCATCTCTTTATATTAATTGGTTTTGGAATCTGAAGAGGAATAAAATGGCAATTCCTGTATATTGGCTGAAATGTACTATTTAATGTGATTAGAGCTTGGAAATTGTTTACATAAAGGAAGATTTTAATTCCTAGCCAGCAAAGTTTTTGCATAAAAAGAAGATTTTCCTGGTCAGCAAAGCTTTTCCTATCCTGTCTTTTCCTGCTGCCGAATTCATAAAGTTCCATCCGAGAATAACTGGACTTGGAGAAGCTTGAATCTACAAGTTAAATTGCCAGGTGCTGTACAATGTTCTCAATGCAAAGGCACAGGAGTTAATTCTGTGGACCATTTCAATGGACAATTCAAGGCTGGAGGGCTATGCTGGCTCTGCAGGTATACCCCACCATAGATCACAGTTTTTCCTTTATGTTGGTAAACAATTTGGTACTTGATATCTTGCAGAGGGAAAAGGGAAATGTTATGTGGAGATTGTAATGGAGCTGGGTTTCTTGGTGGATTCATGAGCTCATATGATGATTGAAATAACACCTGTTCATCCTTGAGCTTCTTGTGCTGACTCCTGACACAAAATGGCAAATACCATGCACCAGTTGGTAGAGTCCTTGGCCTTTAAACTTCTGTGCTTCTATTGAAGCATAATGGATAAACGATCTCAAGTTTGTTTGGACTTCGAACATACTCAAAAGGTTTAAATCATTTGTTGAGCTTGATTTGAACCCTCTTAACTCGAATCCGACTCTATTCTAATCCAAATTAGGTTTTAACACTTGTAAATTTCTAATCTTTTCTTTCTTTAAATCAGAATCACATAAACGATTATATATATAAGAATATTTCGAATGATGACTCCAAAGGGATATTACTTGGATATTCGTGTTTGAAACAATACTAGAATCCAAGTTTTGTGATCAAACCAAAGTTGGCCCCTTACACTTCACTCAGCTGTATGGTAGAAACTGTAGTTTTTGACGAGAAAATGATTCGTTAAGCCAATTTTTAAGCTACAAGATGAGCAATAGTCCGTCTTTCTTTCTCCACGCCGCTGACGACTTGGACACTAGGCCTTTGACGACAATCAGTTGGTTTTCTTGACAAAACAGGCCATCAAAATGAAACAGAATCAGTATGTTTTCGTGTTCCAACTCTCCTGTGTAGGTAACTGCAGGAGAGTCGAAGCAGAACAAAGTTGGACCTGAAGTATATGGCTCCATCTCTAAAATTATCAGCTGTTCTTAATATTTTTCCTCATAAACTCCGTAATGAATTAAAGTCAACAACCACCAGCCTGGAAAACCATGTCTCCAATAATGAAAGTTATGGTACAACGCTTCGGATAAGAGTCTGTCAGGATGCTTCATAGTAAATATTATAAAATTCTTTGGCACATCGGCCCATCAATCGAATCCTGAAGTGCCCTCCCACTCCCATGCCCTGGATTCATAACCCTAAAACAATCATTCAACGCAGTGACACGCGTTTATCAGCATTTGCTATATCCAGATTTCAGTTCAATCTGCTGTATGTTTTTATTTGCTTCTTCTACTATGGCAAATACCTCATAACTGTTCAAGTTACAGGTTAAGAAACCATATAAGAGCTTACAAGGAGCTGAGAATTTTTGACAGGATCCAACAGGTCTTGAAACACAGATTCAGTAACTTGTGCAATGGTTTTACTGCATCCTGTAATGATACATTGAATGGTATTTGGACTTGTGAAGTTTCAAGAGCATAAAGACAGTCCTTTTACAATTTCATTGAATGTGAGAGTTACAAGAAAAGAAGAAGAAGAAAGGATTTTTAGATCAGGATCTTGCATCAATATACAAGATTCAAGCAATTACATACATCATGAAAGTATTAATCGCAGGATATCCCCTGAATACTTGAATGATTTTTCAGTTTCTTCCAGACAATGATTCTTCTCCTCTCTAGTCCAGCTCTGAATGCCACCAAAAATGTTCATCTATCAGTTGACAAGTTATGAAAACAGAGATTGAACTGAAGTGGATAATTCAGAATAGTAAGACCAGGTACCTCAGCAACTTTATTCAGCTTGTCCCTAACATTCTGCAAGAGCCGGGATAGGTCACCATCCCACTTATAGAACTCCAAGTCCTTACCCTCAAGTATCTTCTCAGAAACCTGATGCAACAGGAGATTCAAAGATTTTACCCTGACATAGTCTTAAAAATGAAAATTGCAAATGATTTCAAGTATAAATATGAGATCACAAATCAGGTAAAACCAATGGTATACAGGCATATTCACAAAAAGATCATGCACTTCCGTATAGAATGCAGACCATTCTGAGATTGATCGGATTACCTTCTTCCCGATCATTCGACCACCAGCAGTGTGAGCAAAGTATATATTGTAGAAGTGGCAGATGAATGCTTGAGGATCCTTCTCGGACAGGTCCTTCAGATATTGTGCATAAGTAACACCTGGAGAAGAAGGCTCTGGAATGGCATGACCTTGCTCTCTAAACCACTCCAAGTCTTTTGCCAATTTTTGAGATCTTTCTAAACCAGTGTTTTGGAACTCGGCATCTAAAGGGGGACAGAAAAACTGATTTCAGGACTTAATACTCCAAGAGCAACAAGTTCGTCTTCATATCACTCAGAGAATAAAGAACAACGTGTCAAACTCGCTACAATCAACTAAAAAGGTACTTCAAGTTCGCTTATCGTAAACATCAGAACACACCCAGATCGGAGAATCCAAAACAAAACCAGAAAAAAACGATTCTTCCTCATCAGAACAATATAGTTAAACAGTAACTACATAGTTTTTAAAAAAGAAACTTACAGAAAGGATAAGCCGCCTTTTGAACAATCTCTTCAAGAGTATCATAAACAAACTTGCTGTCAACTAAAAACCTCAAGTACCCATCAATAGTAGGTTCCCATTTTGGAACAGCTTGCTCTTCTGGTTGCTTAACCTCCTTCTCCCCTTCCTTTGCCTGCTCTCTCGTATGCAACTTCATAGCCACAAACCTCATCTCCTCCACAAAACCTTTAGCCTCACCAGGGTACCGCTTTTTGGGCGTCTCCGCCGTCGTGGCCGTCACAACTGCAGCAGTTCTCGGTGACATTTTGGCAAAAGCGGGAACTTGAGATCGAAAAGGCACCCTTTTGGGGACAAACCCAGATTGGAAATTCGTCGAAGATGGTGTTACAGAGAGATGACAGGTGTTGTTAAACAGAGAATGGGTTTGGGAAGAAATAGGAGTAAAAGAAGCCATCTTTGTGAACACGGTGAGGTGATTGAGATTGAGAAGAAAATGCAATTAAGAATTCAAACGACAAAGATGGAGTACACGGCACCTTTGAGTTGAAATCGAAGGGATGTGGGATAGATATTGAAGTGTGCTTTGGCTTGAAATGGCGGTTCAAGTAGTCGTAAAGACAAAGAGAAAAACAGAAACAGAACAATCTTATGTATCTCTGTTTGTGTATCTCTGTTTAATGTATGACTATTAATAGATTATGCTACAGTTGCTAAAATCTATATTAGAGCTTCTTGAAATTTCATTACAACAATTAAAAGGGACAAAAACTCGTAGATAAAATCAATATAATAACAAGACTTAATTTTTACACCATCGAAGCATTTGGAAAGCCAACCCCTTTTATTTTTTGATTGTCACTTCTGTAAAAATCAAAACTTTTTTATCAAAAGATTTAAATTTTATTAGTTTGATCGTTTCAACGTTAGAAATTAGGCAAGAAAATGGTTTTTCGTGTAGAATCCTGAAAAGGTAATTGCCTATGTGGTCTTCGTTTTCCCGTCCATGATATGCGGAACAAAAACATGGGAAACTTGTCTGCTACACATATTTTTATTCCAACTATTTCGTATAATTTTTTTATCCTTAATTAAAAATAATATGTAATTAATATGTGTATATTTTGTAATAATTTATATACTTAAGATATATATATTTAAATTTTTTTAAATATTTTGAAAAGATTTGACCCTTCAATTTACATACCAAATCGCACCATTTAAGATGTAAATTGAATTCATAAAAAAAATGAGATTCAATTACGTGGTTGAATTCAAGTGACCTCTTTTTTAACATTCCAAATGCATTGAATTGAATTCAATTCATTAAATTCCAAACACCTTAGGATGAAATATAAAATGATAAATATATACTAACTAATATACACTTAATAATTTTTTATAATACTAATTATACCCTCAACTCTAATAACAAGCAACAAGGCAATACATATTTTCTGTTATATTAAAAGTAAAATAGTTCTACATACATTTCATTTCATTTCATTTCATACATATTTTAATCAGTTTTTCATTATATTACATCATAAACTCTTCTCATCTCTCTCAAACAACAACTTTCTAATTTTACACCTACTTATTTTTCGTTGGTTTATATCTCATTCCCTTACAAATCTTTCCGTTACATTTCATAAATCTTACGTAATTCCCATTTCGTAGTTCTCATCAGAAAGTTGTAAGAATCTCGCTTGATGATCACAATTCTGATAGTTTTTAATTTTTATATTTATGGAGCAACAACAATGGCTTTTCTTCAGCAAGTTAATTAAACTTGGAACATACTCTTCTGATCTCTCCTTCACTTCCAATCTTCACTTCGATGCTACTCATTTTAACCATAGCTTTGGAGAACTCAAACTCGAAACGCAGCCCAAGCAAACCTCGTATATTGCCAGCATATTTCTGCAAGAAGCTACGTGTTGAAGCATCTTCCAACAGTCTCTGGTCTGACTCCAGAACTCCATTACCGTCACGTACGTTCTTGAAAAAGCTGACGTCAAAGTTAGTCTGGCTATCTTTGTCCAAAGCAACTCGTTTCAGACCATCTCCATCTTTTGGACACAGAGCTTGGAGCTGCGTCAGGAACTGTTGGCTTATTGTTGGGTCTGCGTTGCCTGTTCTTGTGAAGTTGTAGAGACGATAGCTGAAGAATCGACACTCAGTTTGGCCTATAGTATGTGCTCCTGACAAATAGGAATGTCACATTATATATATAAACACTCTTATTATAGCTTGACAAGATTGTAATATGTATATATATATACCAACTAGAGTGACAAGATCCTGATCGTCGAGTCCTTTAGCTGCGAATTTTTGCTTCTGAACAGCGATGGAATCCAGAGGTGAAGGCAAGTTCGAGGCTTGAGAAGATGAACTGACCCTGCCATCTCTTCTTCCTGTAGGGACTGACCAACTTGGACCTCCGCTCTGAATCAGTAAACAGTTTACAGTTAGTTTACTTCAATTGTGTTTCAGGCATAATAAAGAGAAGAAAAGTGATTACCAAGTCCACAGAATCTCGAGCTGCAAGTGCGAGTATATCAGCACACGAGATTGTTCCAGGACACATGGCCTCCAGTTGTGATTTTGCATCATCGATCACTTCAAATCCTCTTAATCCAAGGTTCTGAGGGGCAGTCCTCTCAGCAGAAGAGCCTGAGATCAACACTGAACCATCACAACCCTGTGAAAATATAGACTTGACTGATGTTAGTGACACTCTGTCTAGATACGGTTCATGTAAGTGGAGAGGAAGAACAAGCTAACCTGAACAAAACAGTCATGGAAATGAAGCCTCAGCAATCCAGCTGCTATTGTAGGATCAGTATTGAAGTGTGATTCAACAGTGGACCTAACTATATCCTCAGCTTTTGGACAGGAAGATGAGTAAAACCCAGTTTTCAATTGACCTGTCACAGGCAAAACAATCGTCAAGATCACTACCAGGCCTGCTATGACTTCCATTTTCCATTCCTGCTACGATTCAGCGTCACCACTTAGTATTTATACACAGAAGCTAATCACCACGAGTCGACCTTTTCTTAGTGGAGGCGCGTGGGACCGTGTAAACTAAAAGTAGTGGTTTCCTTGTGATTTTGGTTTTGTTTATGGGAAAAGTTGGTAAAGTGGATCTTGCAATGCTTTGCATTGCATTGCATCTTTCTTGAAGGAATGATAATGGAGCTGGCTCTCTATCTGTGTTTCCTATTCCTTTGATTGATCCCGAAGCTTTATTCTCTCTTGACGCGTTTTTAATATTTTTCTTCCAAACTCACTGTCAACTTTTCCTTCTCTTCCCTTGCATTGTTTCTTCGCATTCACATGAACTTTATATCAGATTATAGTTTTGTGTTTGCATGGCTTGTGACTTTAGTTCGATCAACGTCGAATCTGATGGAACCACAGGATTGGAACTAAAGCAACATCAGATTCACGAAGGGGCAGAATTCATAGTGGCAGGTCTGATGTCACGAACAGTTTGGTACTTGCAGAAAGCTGGAGGCATTGGCCAGATAAGATATCTTTAAGTATTGTTTAGCTGTTATATGGTGGCATTTGAAATGGGGTTTGTTAAAGAGTTTTGTGTATAGGACAGGACAATCCTACATTGGCCAACACCACAAATACCATTTTCAATGGACAATACTTTTGGCAAGTTTCACATGGCTTTTATCAGAATTTTCTAATCAGTTGCAAGATCAACTCTTGATGGGGCTGCTTTGAACTATTACACCCTTCTGTCTAGCTAGTTGCTACCTTCGCTTCTTCTTCTTCTTCTTCTTCTTCTACTGCTACTTCCTCCTCTTTATTTTCCAGGTTCTTTTTTTGGACTATGACGATCTGATCTGACACTAACTTTAATTTCTTTTTCTGCTGTAAGTACAAGCACCTGTATAGTTCTTCTGTAAAACACTTTTTTTTTTATTACATTAGGTATCCCAACTTTGCGGGACTAATCCTAAGCCTCTAAGACCCCACCCCAAGAATCCTAGAGGATGTAAATCTGGAGCTCCAAGATCCCTCAGG
>JAOTAY010000190.1:380282-391343 GCA_025629805.1 Erythroxylum baracoense
CATATGAAACATAAATGAAAATATATCTAACCAAATTTTTTGTATAGATTATAACATAAGTAAAACTAATTTAAAAAATAAATATTAAAACATATAAAAAATTCAAATAATATTATATAAATCTCAAAATAAACGTGAAGATGTGTTCGTGGATATTGTGATAAGTATGTGTAAAGCATAAGGATAAAAGGGACTAAAAAATAGGCTCATTAATTGATAAAAAAATTTACCTGAAAAAGTGCTTTTTTGAAAAGCTCCAAATTTGAGTTTTTGAAAAAAACTGTATTTTAGCTTTTAAAAAAGTTATTTCTATTCCAACAGTGCTTTTGAAGTTTACAGCCAAACACTCATTTTTTCCTTAAAATAGCTTTTGCGATAGAAAAAAGTACTTTGCTATATGTCAAAAGCTAAACCAAACGCACTAAATATCATCTATATATTTATATAGATTTTTAAAAAATAGGGTTGGAACAAAGTAAATGAAATAGAGAACTTGACGGGCTAAAATGAAAAACAAGAACAAGTGATAAAATAATTGAACCCAAAATTTTTACATTGAAGAGGTACTTTGTTAAATTAAGAAATTAGGTTTAGGTTTAGGATTAGGATTAGGATTATCTTGTGTAATCGTTTAGAGTTAAGTCATAAAAATTTTTAACCATTTAATTTTTCAATTCGAGTTATTTTAATAATTCTTATTATTAAAAATTAATTAAATTATTAATAAATTTATCAATGTTAGTAAATTAATAAATTCCTATGAATTAAAATAAATTATTTAATTTTCATTTAACAATTTTCTAATTAAATTTCAAATTTTTCGAACGATCTCTTTCAGTCATATTTTAAATTCTTTAATTTTATTCAATATTTAATTAGTTTTATAATCTTAAACCCCTTGTCTTATCGATTTAACTTACAATTCAGTTTTTAAAATGTTGATTTTGAAGGTACTAAATTGTAATATATCAAAGAAGAATTAGCACCATTTATCTTTTCTTTAAAATTAAACCTCTTAATCATTTTTTCTACTCTAATATAATGATGCCTTAATAGTTATTATTTATAACCATGTCTTATACATAAATTATATATATATATATATTAAAACAATATCAATAACAAATTATTTCAAAAAAATGTATTCGTAAAGTATATTATTAATTTATTTTAGTGGTTCATAAATAAGAAAATTTTATAATTTATATTATAATTCGATCAAATTAGCATGTATAAACTAATCCAATTATTAGTTTAGAAATTCATACATATTTGATCCAACTGGTAAGATTATTCTTTGGTGATTGTAAAGTCATATACTCTAAGTAACAAAAAACCGTCTCTTTGTAAAATACCAAAAAAAGTTGTGTTCAATGAAAACCGTCTCTCCTTCTCTCTCTCCCCTCACAAAGTAAAGAGTGAACAATATTATGTACATTAAATCTTCTGTTTCAGTTATTCTGTTCCAATCTTGTTTCATTGAATTTCATCGATATATTTATATGAGATTCACGTAATTAATATCTGACTGAGATTTAATAAAACATGATAAAAACACCGTAATTAAAATAGGAGATATGCTCCCAGCACTTTGTACCCATTTGATCCAAATTTAATACTGATATGCTAATTTCTAACTTTATTTATAAATATTTATTTATGTGAAAAAAAAAGGCGTTATAAAACACACCCTCCAAGGCATATTCCTCTCCGCATAAACTTTATTCAATTTCTTTCTTGTCCTCTCCTCCTATGAACTAACTTGGCCATGTCCTCCATACTCTGCTCGCAAGGTATGGTTCTTGCCACCGCCATGGCGGTTTCCGGCACCGTAATCCTCCTCGCTCTCCGTCTCCAAAAGTCTCTCCCCGTTTCACAGTTTCCCATCTACCAAATCCCTCCCTCCACTCCTCAACAGGTCTTACGACCCTGTATTTCCTCAGGTATGCATGTCAAAGATAAAAAAGGTCTCTCTTTTTGTATATTCCTCTGTTGTTGTTCGCGAATTAGTTACTGTTGAGTTCCTCTGTCATTGGAACTGCCACAATTTACGTTGACCTGCAACGACTTGGCAATTGTTTCTCTCTCTTCTGTGTTGTTTTGTCTCATTTTGTCTGATGGGTACTTTTCTGTTTCTCTGTTGGTGTGAAGATGGGGAGAGGAAGAACAAGAAGAAGAAGAAAAGGGTACATTTTGCAGAGGACGTAGTCGATCCAAGAGGTGACGGTGAAGAGTTCAGGAAACAACAAGCCTCCATTTCTGCAGAAAAGAGCTCTTCTTCTTCATCATCATCATCACGAAACATGAAGAAAAATGGTGGTCACGATGGTCAAGAAAGACAAATGCCTGCAAACAGAGTGGCTCTCTACAATGGGATTCTCAGAGATCGTGTGGTTCATCGATTGGCCTACCCTGACTAGTTGATTTCAGTATTCTCCTCCTCTCTCTGTCTGTCTCTGTACACCACTTGTCCCGTTTTTTCACATGCAAAGTTCTAGTCTTTTCTGTGCAGATGTTTTCTTCAACATTTTTACTGATTTCAAGGAATAGATGGGTCCGTATTGGATAGAGTTGATCTTCTTGTTCTTGAGAGATGTTCTTGTTTGTATATAATTTAAGCTAATCTTCTCGGAGTTACTCTTCATCAAGTTCTAAAATCATCATGAATGCTTTCTTTTTGTTCAAGATCATACATTTGTTACACGTATCACTTCTGGTGACTTCTTGTTAATCAACTTCCCATTTATATCCACATTACCAAATTAATAAGTTGACTCGAATTTGTGAGCTTTAGATTAGTAGGCACATAAGAGACTTACTTTACCAATTAAACCAAATTAGTGTTTTTTAATGATCAATGATTATGGAGGAAGTGACAAGTACTAATCCATACGTGTAAACATGTGCGAACAAGCACCAACGTGCTAGGAAGTTTCCTGCCAACATGTGATTTTGACTGAAAGGAACATGAGAGGAAAAATGAGAGGGGGGAAATAGAATAAGCAAATCGACAACTTTCTGTCCTCATCACATCATCAAAAAGCTTGCTTTCTACTTCATATCTTGGAAAAACAAAGTTTAGAGGACCCAATTTACGTGTAAGGACATGGAAGAAAGCACATCATGTGACAAGTGGGTGGTAAGTGTTGGATAGAAATTAATACAGGGAGAAAAAAAAGCAAACCCATCGGGGAAAAAACATTATGGGCAACTGAAATTTTCGGCAATGATTTTGGAACAGAATCTTCAAAGTCTCTTTATCAGCTACTTTGTCATCTATCAGTTTTTCCCTTTTGATTTTTGGAATCCATATGATGCTTTGCTTGCCTGGCTGTGGCATTAATTAGGAATACTAAATTTGGTTAACTCTGGTTTAGTTCAGTTTAATTTAAAATTAGCTAATTGTGTTTAATTTAATTAAGTTTTAGGCTAAATTTAAATAAAGAGTATAGGACTAAATTTAGCTTAAAATTCAGTCTTAAATTTGGTTTGAGCAACTCGAGCTAGGCATGTCAAAACTGGCCTAGTGCAGCCCAGCCCAGCCCGCGTTGATCGAGCCATGGGAGGGCCAAGGGTCGAATTGATCCGGCCACCCGCGACTTAGTCGGCCCGTGGCCCATCAATTATTTTCAAAACGACATCGTTTTAAACATTTTGTGTTTAAAAAACTAAATGAAGGGTCAGGTAGACCCGGCCTGTCTATGACCCGACAAGCCTATGGACGGGCCATAGGTCGGACCAAGGGCAACCCGAACCTGACCCGACTCATTGACATCCCTAACTCGAACTTCCTCTTTAAAACGACATCATCTTAGTTTAACTTTCTAAGAAAGTGTCATTTTAGTATGTAATTAAAAAATCAAAATTAAAACAAACAGAACGATTCAAATTCTATCAAATTTTAAATTGGAGTCAAATTCAATTTTATCGAGTTTAAAGTCAATTTGTCGACCTAAACTGAGCTTGAAATTTGATCTAAAACTAGATTTGAATGGGTCAAACTTTTATTACAAAAATGACGTCATTTTAGTTTAACTTTCTGAAACGTAATTTTAATCTAAGTTTTTTTTTAATTCAAGAATAAAGAAATCATCACAACTCAAATTCAATGAAACAATAAGATCCTGTTTGACAATCGGCGGATTGTATTAGTTGTTAGCTGCTTCTATCAGTGATTAGTTGACAATGGATTAATATAGCTGATTTGATTAGCAGATAACATCAGTTATTTATTTAAAATTAGTTATTTAGTATTAACTGTTTATGTGTAAAATGACTTACGAAAGCATGATTTAAAAAATGATTTATAAAGACATGAGTATTATATCTTAGTATTTCTTTAAATATTCTGATAAGAATTTAGATAGAAAAAAGAAGTCAACACTATCATTTAAAGCAAAGGTTCATAATAATATAAAAACAGCGTTTAACTGCTATTAAACTAGAAACAATATTGTCACGAATAGTTATCATCTCTTTAGTTCTCAGTTCTTCAACGCCTTCTTGTGTAAAGTTAACTTCAGCATCTTCAAATACATTTAGAGGTATAAATTTAAGTTCTCGATCGATAATGTTAAAAGTCAAATCGCCAATTGTGCTTCTTCTTATATAGTTATGTAACGCAAAAACTGCACAAATTATTCTATTTTGGGCCATTAATGAATACTTAGACATGTTTTCCAATATATTTTATCGAGCTTTAAGAACACCGAAACTCTCTCAATACAACTTTTCAATAATGAATGAGTTCAATTAAAAACTTCTCGAGATCCTCTTAGATTTGCACCATGAAACTCCAATTGATGATACCTTGTCTTTAGATGGTGTGACTCAAAGTTAAATTTGTATATGCTATTATAAACTTATCTCTATTTTTATCTCTTTAATTTTTTGATACAATTATATTTTTCCCCCTTAATTTTTCAGCCATAGTGGGTTGAATTCAATTCGTCGACATAATTCGCTGATTAGATAATAATAATAATAATCATCATCATCATCGTCATTTTTGAATTGGAATGGATGGGAGATTTTTTACATTTTTCTTATTTTTATTATATTCTTATCATTTAATGTCTCTCGTACGTGTAGAGAGATTTTTGGATCTTTAACCAATATTCTATCTTATTTAAGTAAGAAATTTTTTGTTTTATCTTGCATAAACAAAAAAGAAAAATATTTACATTAGAGCAACTTTTGACATTATTTTATAAAAATAATTGGACTATTGATAAGCTTGATAACAAATTAAGTTAGATTTGACTCGATACTTGATTAAAAATGTACAAACCTCGTTAAATTTTATAAGCAAGTTTTAATTTTGAGTTACGTTGGTTCATTCTTAAAATTCACGATTATAACTCAAATCTTAAATTTTTTAATTAAGTCTTATTAAATTAGATTTTACTTGCTAATTTTGTTCAATTTGAATCGATTCAATGTAAACTGGATTAAACCGAAGAAAAACTCCATTTTATCAAACTTAATTATTGGTCGGAAAGATACTCTAAATATGCTTATCAAATCATAAGCATAATTCAACTCGACTTAAATTAATATGTTAAGTTCGAATTGATCAATCTTTAAATTATATGCGAATTTCAAAGACTGATTAAAAATATTAGAAAAGTAAATCATAGTTAAGTGAGACAGACCCGATATTAGTAATGTGATAATGGCTATGAATTACATTATTAATTTAATAATCTCTTACTTAACCACTAATTAGCACCCAGTTTCAAAAAACAGCCTTCTGTCTTCTCCTTTCTTTTTCTTTCCTTCCCTTGTTAACCCTACCATCTTCTCTTTTTTCTTATAATACTTAAAGATGATAATATTATAAGTCCATGGTAACAAATGTCAATACCACTGGCTTAAATTAAAAAGAAAAGGGTACACAACGATAAGTAAGAATTACTTAATTGATTTAAACTCCTTACTTAAGGCTCTCTTTTATAAGAGATCTTGAGTTCGAGTCACTACAAAGGGTAGGAGAAGGAAAATTTTCCCTATTGATAATCCTCTAATCTCCTGGGCATATTCCTTGGTAGGATCAATTGCGGACGTCTCGCTTTCAGCGGCAGTGAGGGAGTTGGAGCTACTAGAGAACCTGGGGCTGATAGGAACTGGATGCTGAACAGGGTCAGTGATCAATCAGTAGCTGATCGATCAGTATGTAACAACTCCTTATGCGCAGAAGTGTACAGGTTACGTAGGAACTTGAAGACCTTGAGGTTCTAAATTTTACTCTTCTAAAATTCTTGAAGTGGGATATTAGAGACTTAGAATTAGTTTGACAAAATTAGAGACTTAGAATTAGTTTGACAAAATTAGGATAGTTAATGTATACATTAAAAAAAGGAAAAAGGTACATGACATGTACTGACTTTCATCGTTGAACATGCTTCGTAACCAACATCATCATATAACAATCTAGAAAGAGCCAGTGAGTCTACTCCACATTCATTAAAGATTCGCAGTGCATTGTCCTTACCTTATTACGTCATGTTTTGTCGGCCTTAAGCTTATGTTATATTCCTCTATTTGTAAGCAATGACGCCTTTCGACTTTTTCTATGTGGAATGTGGTCTGATCATTATCGACGGATGGACTCGTCTTACCTTAAACACGTTGAGGTTTAATTTGGCTCATTGTGTATGGTAAAAGAGGAGGCTGCTCTATATGGATAAGGATTAGTGACTTTTCATCATGTGTTTTAAGACTATATTTGTATTTCACTACATCTAATGACGATTGCTTCCTAGAAATTTGTCCATCATGCATGTTACCAAGTTTATCATCAAATTATTTCTCAAAAACAAGTTTATCGTCAAATTTGATTTCAGTTAAGGCCAATAATAGGTCGATCGAGACTCGGGATGATTCTAATTTGAATTCAAATTTGTTTTAAGTTTAAATTTGATTAAAACTTGTCATCATATGATGGATCATTGGACTTATTTTAATCCAAACATTAAGAGGTTATGTCATATGCTTTAAGCTTATGTAATGGAAATATGTCTAAAATTTCATAAGTATTGGTAAAGTTTCAATGGATTATTTTTAGTATATGTAGTGTTTTTTTTTTTAAATTGGAGTTGTTATTCAGGTTGGACTCGACTTGGTTTAGTCTTGCTCAACAAGTTCATCTTTTTAAATTTTTTTAATTTTAAATCAAGATTAGGCTCCGACTACCTAATCTAACTCGATCCCGACTCTATCTATCTTTGTTTAAAGTCAAATAGTTCAAGCATTTTTTCAAAATTTTTGAATTTTAAATTAGACGTAGACTGCGTTTGGAGGATAACGGATCAGCTATTTTTTAGTTGATTCAAGTGTTTTTTCAAACAGCTGAAATTTTTGTTAAGTAAGAAGATGAATAATTAGCGGATTTATCTCAAACCGTTAAATTTGGAAGCTACACAATAGTAGCGTTTTGAACAACGTTTTCATCATGTGCAACTCTAAAATCAATTATACCCTTTTAAATAAACAACGTTATTTAAAAAATATTTTTTATTAAATTAAAAAATGCTTGCAAATGCACAGCCCCCATTAACGCACCAATAATGCATTTTTTAATTTTAATTTTTTATAAAATTAATAATAACATAATTATAATTATAAGTTAATTTAATTTTTATTAAAGTAATAATTAAATCTAATTTTAATTTTAATTTTTTATTAAAGTAATAATTAAGTTCAAATTTTAATTTAATTTTTATTAAATTAATATTATTATAATTAAAATAAAAATAAAAAAAGTAAAGAATAAAAATAAAAAAGCCTACACACGGGTGACAAATTTATGCCCTTATAATTTTTTTAAAAACCATGTCCTCATAAGTCATTTTACACATCAACAGTTAATACCAAACAATTAATTTTACCAAATATCTATAATAAAAAGTTAATACAATCTGTTGGTCAAATCGGTTGATATGATCAACTATCAGCTAACAACTAGATACAACCAACTGATTGCTAAACAGGGTCTTAGGCTTAGGCTATCTAGCCTGATTCAATCTGAAACTTAAAATTTTTAGATAAAACTAAACTGTTTTAATTAAAACGATACCATTTTCTAAATTTTAAATCAGAAAAAGAAAAAAAAAATTAAACCTGAGCTCGATTGAATATCAGGCCACTAAAATATGACCGAACTAAGACTTAAGCCATGTCGGCCGGAGCCTAAGCTTGAGGTCCAGCTAGCGCCATGCCATGCCTATCATTTTAATTTTTAATTCCAACGCTTTCTCGATATAACATAACCGAATTCGACTTATTGTCAAGCCTAATTATATGTATAAAGTGTATACTTCATATCTACGTGCATTGTTTGATAAAAGCCCATCAAGATTTAAGGCTATTGAAGTTACTGTTTCATCACTTGGGCAGAACTCTATGGGCCAACATGTTCCGTGAGCTTTCTATGTCCAACTACCACAAACCAATCTCTCAGGCTTTTACTCGAACAGGTTGGGTCCATTTCAAGGCAAAGTACACGGTACGTACCCAAAATCCTACTTCAACTGTCGTTCCCGGTTGAAGTCAAGCCACAATTGGTTTGTTCTCTTGCTCTCTCAGTTTCCTGTTTTGGCACGGTTCTCAGTTTCTGCTTGGTGTTGTTGAATTGTTTGATCCTTAATGGTTCATTTGCTCCTGTTCGTTTCGGGTCTTACATGTCATTTGATTGTGGTGAATTGAATGAATCCTAATGGGTCAAGTACTTGGCTCACACTTTTCGTAGTTTGTGTTCTTTTTGCGTGTTGAAAGAAAAAAGAATAACGATTTTATAAACCCTTTTGCGGATTCTTCAGTATCCATGAAAGTGAGATCATCTGTGAAGGAGATGTGTGAGTTCTGCCAGATTGTGAAACGCCGTGGTCGTGCATATGTGGTTTGCTCTTCCAATCCTAAGCACAAGCAACGACAAGGAATGGCCTCGTTTGCATCTCAAGGGCTCGTGTATGTAATCTAATGCTCTCTCCCCACACTTTGCATTTGTATTGATTTGGGCAAGTAGAAACATCTTTGGGCTCTAACTATTAGGAATAACATTAATTTAGGAGATTGAGGTATAATTGTAAAGGAATGTAAATAATGTATATTACTGATTAGTAGCCTTAGAATGAGGAGAGATTCTCTCTTGTAATCTGTATATATTATACATTTGTGCACATGAATGAATCATAAAATTTTTTTTCCACCATCTATTCCTTTTTCACATGGTATCAGAGCACCGTTCTTGGTGACTCTCCAAAACTTTCTGATCATCTGCTAAACTTCTTTGTCTGCTCACCATGGCTGAAACCTCTAAGATCACAGTCGAAACACCAAAAAATTCAGCTGTTGATTCCTCAAGTCCGTACTATGTTCACCATTCTGATCAGCCTGGGCATCTTCTTGTTCCAGAAAAGCTAAACGGAACCAATTACTCTACATGGAGCAAATCTATGATTCATGCACTCACAGCCAAAAACAAAATCGGATTTATCAATGGGATGATTACTTCCCCATCCGAGACTGAACAACCAACGGAGTTTGCCATGTGGAATCAATGCAACAGCATGATCCTTTCATGGCTAACCCACTCAGTGGAACCCGATCTCGCCAGAGGAGTTATTCATGCAAGCACGGCCCAGCAAGTATGGCGAGATCTTCGTGATCAATTTTCCCAGAAAAATGCTGCTGCAATTTTCCAAGTCCAAAAGTCCATTGCTACAATCTCTCAGGGCACGATGACAATTTCTGCATATTTCACAAAGATAAAAAACCTTTGGTCTCAATTAGATTCATACCGGTCAACACCAACATGTAATCAAATGCAGGCACACAATGAAGAAAAGGAGGAGGATCGCCTGATGCAGTTTTTAATGGGTCTCAGTGACACTTACAAATCTGTCCGATCCAATATACTCATGATGTTCCCTCTGCCTAATGTCCTTCAAGCTTATTCTCTTGTTGTGCAGGAAGAGACTCAGCAACAGGTGACCCCAGAATCAGATGAAAATTTTTCCATCACTGCAGCAGTTCATGGCCGATCCGGACAGAAATCGCATAAAGACAAATATTGCGATCACTGCTCTAGGCCAGGACACACTATTGAAGACTGTCGCACTTTAAAGTTTCATTGCAAGTTTTGCAATAAAAGGGGCCATACCGAAGATCGGTGCAGGTTGAAGAATGGCACCCAAAATCACAGACAACAGCAGAAAGGCTTCAAAACCCGTGGTAATTTCCCTACAGCCAACATGACCGATTCTCAGTCAATCCATGGGGGAGATGTGGCCGACACCAACACTGGTGGCCCTATACATGGCTTCACGGCTGAGCAAATCCAACAGCTTGCAAAGGCAGTTTCTATGATCAATAACACGGGTAACAATGACGTATACGCTAATGCAACAGGTCTGTTTCTTCATCATAATGCTTCAATTAATTCTGTTTCCACTAAGCCGTGGATACTTGACAGTGGCGCTACCGACCACATAGCTTATGATCCATTTTTCACACACACACACACTCCACCAATTCCTTTCGTGAACCTTCCCACTAGTTCCACTGCTCTTATCACAATCACAGGCACCGTTCCTTTCAATCATGATATTCACTTGGAAAATACATTGTGTGTTCCATCCTTTAACTTGAATCTTATTTCAGCAAGTAAGCTAACCAAATCTCTAAATTGCTGCATTACTTTATTACCTAATGTTTGTATTTTTCAGGACTTGGCTACAGGGAAGACGATTGGCTGGGGTGAGCAACGGGGTGGTCTTTACTACATGTCACCATCCATTCCACTGCTTAACTCTTCTCAAGTTCCCCAAACTTCTGATCTTTGGCATATGCTCCTTGGGCACCCATCCTCTGCACGCCTGAAAATGGCTTCTTCCTTATTTCCTTTCGATAATATTTCATCTCACAATAATTGTAGCATTTGTCCTATGGCCAAACAGTCTAGGCTACCTTTCCCTTCCAGTTTAATAAAAACAAATGCACCTTTTGATTTATTACACTGTGACATTTGGGGGCCACATAAAACTCCCACTCATTCCGGTG
>JAOTAY010000190.1:411556-422063 GCA_025629805.1 Erythroxylum baracoense
TAATAATTAAATAATTAACAAATACACAAAGATAAAGAATGTCTTTTATTGAATAATAATAATGTCATACAAATAAAATTACAATCAAAATAAATTGGCTGCAAAATCATAAACTAATAGAAATGACAGTGGGCCATGGTGGTCTATGAAAATTCAAGGAATCCACTTGAAGAAAAGTCTGAAATTTTGAGTGGATCTATTTGGGAATACTCAATCAAACTAAAGTCAAAAGTGAGTAGATTAACTATGAGAATTCCATGCCATTCATAAATCGACCGATTTTATATGTTGCTGGTGTATGTAGAGTATTATTGTTAGCAACTGACTCTCGTGTGTGTTTGCCTGTGCTACCATGTTCATGTGATCATGTGAAGTCTGAAGCATTTATAATGTTGAAACAAATAGCTGAATTGAATACTTATTAGAAAACATTATGTTGGAAGTGACAAGTTACAAAACTATATCTGTGAAGTTGACATCGGATTCTATATCATTAAGTATCCTATCTCACAAGATACATTTTTTCTGTGTTAACTTCACAAGACATTCTGACAGTAGGTGTGATTTTGCAGATGCAAGATATTAATTGTGAAATTGCACGGGCTTATATACATACTCATTTATCAGAACTGAAGTTCAACTTTGGATTAGTAAATCAATATGGATAACGTTCAGTCCTATAGGAAAAGATGTTATTAGTTATTGACTGCAAAAGCACATCATCCTCTCTCTCTTTTTTTCTCACTAAACATTTTTAGGATTGGATCACATGAAACTTTTTGTGATAATCCTGGAGTGGCCAGTGGGTAAGAAGGTTTGTAGAGAGATAAAACTTTACTAAAGATTTCAATGAGATCATGGCCGGAAACGTCTTCCGCTAATCTCCACACGCAATCCATGTTGCTGCCATCTTGATTACAGTAAGTTCTCATCCCTTCTCAGCTTAGTTAGATAGTCATCACCACCTGCTTTTAAACCGCCTACTTTTGAATGTGTTCTCTTATTCTTTTTCTCTTGAATCCTTGTTCTAACTGAGAATCTTTTTCCAAGCTCCCAAATTTATCAAAAAGAACAATTCTTTCTTTCTTAGTAGTTTGGAAGCCTAAACTTGAGCTACCACTTCAATATGTCATTTTTTCTATCAAGTATTATTAACTTCTGACTCAATACTAGTTTAAAAATTTCTTTCTGAGATGCTTTAAGGCCACAGCAAAAGGAATTGAATCAAAGTCAGAAGGATAGTGGTCCAATCTAGTCAAGGAATTCACCATTCCAAGTCAGAGAGGAAAAGCCAAGTCAAGTTCAAACTCCATCTCTAAAGCATTTGACTCTTGGAATCTAGTGTGTGTCTGTGTATGAGTGATCTATAGCTCATTTTATGAAGGGAAAATAAAACTTCCTTTAACTCATCTGTTAAAAGGATATAATCTGTGTTAACAGCAAAGAACAAACAGGTCCAAAGTTGTGAGTGTAACTAATAATTATGTGGATGGTGGAGGGAAGTGGGTTGGTGGGGAAAGTGGTCAGAAGTGAAATGACATGGGAAATGAAATGAATGCATTAGACAGACATGACATTGACGTTTCAGATTCTAAGTGTCAGACTTTGTGTGTGCAGCAGATTTGCAGACCCAACAGTTGCTGTTTTCTCTATAAATATCATATGCTTCAAGAAAAAGATAATAATAATAGAAACATATATACCCCATGAGACACTAGCCAGCTTGAAATATGCTACTTTCAGATCCCGAGGACGTTCAATGATTACTCATTTACACTCCTTTCAAAACATCGTTTGATTATAGTTATTCAGAAACTACGTGAAGGAGTGAATTCCTGCTCGTGATATGCTCGAACTCAATGCTTTGACCAGATTGATTGAACTCAAGGCTTTGACCAGATTGATTAACTTATATATGCAGGATCATTCAAAACTTGAAGCAACAAATTCCATCTAAGAAGGATCCTATGAGAGATTCTGAAGGTTACCCTTTTATCAGAATTCACTCAACTTTCCATTAAAAAAGAAAAGAGCAGCAAGAAGAGTGTATAGCAGAAAGAAACAGTGTGGTCCAAGTTCAAGCAAGTATCTCCTTGGACTCCACAATCATTAAGAATGGCAGGAGAGGTTTTGCTTTGTAAGGGAAAGTTAATGTGGCAAGATGAATTCTGTGACAGTAACAGTAAACTTTGACCTTGTACTGCTTTTATTAGTCAAGTGTTTCAATGAAATAAGAAGTTTTGAGGCAATTCATGAACTGTGAAAGTGTTTGCTATATATCTTTATTGCTTTCGCTGAGGATTCTGAGATAGAACTGCACCAGAAATGGTGGTCCATGGAATTCCTTTTTTAAATGGGTCATGCACTCATAGATGATTAAGTGGTAGACAAACCAAGTCTTTCCTTAGATATCTACTTTTTCGAAAGAGAAAGATAACAACTTTTCTCACATATTTCACTTTTATAAAGACAAAAAAGAGACTAAATAAGATTTCTAATTTTTCATTTAAAGCTGCAGGAGCTTTATTCTTCTGCACTACCATCCCTACCAAGTAAGGAAGCAAGCATCTGGTATTACAGGATCACAATCACAATGTTACTATCTAAATTATTACTGTGATTCTCTGCAATCTGGCGCCCAAATCATCCACAATTACGCTCCCAAGCATCAAAATTTCAGTCAGAAGAATGTATCCCGGCAGTTTAAACAAGAACTGGTTGATATCATTTGTTGAATCAATTCTAAGCATGGTTTATAAACCCTAATTGGTAGTAATTATACCTCAAACAAACACACAAACATACATATATTTATATATATATGTATATCCAATGGTTCTAAGCTAAACATCAAAACAAATAAATGCACATTAGTTTCAGAAAAATAAATATGGAAAGTAAGCATTGTAATTGCCCAAGTTTTTTGATACAAAATACTTCACATAAATGCTTTGCTAGGCTCATATTTTCTATGTATCATTAGTAAAGAAATTTAATTCTTGTTGTCTGAACTAAAATTATGAATTTAATTGGAATCTCTTCTTGACCTCAAACACAAATTAAAGTTGTGATCTTTTTCTTTTATTCTGTGCCTTCCTTAAATCTTTTTGTTGTTTTTTCGGAATCTCTTAGGCCCTCGTTATGTTGAAGAAGGAAGGAATTGCTTACTATGAAAATGTTCGAAATGAGGCACAGCAAGAGCACACCACCAAACATAGAATCAAATGAAAGTGCTTCTTGTCTGGAATCAACATTAAATGCAACTATTTTCGTATTTTTTTTACTTCTTAATCTTGTTTACGAATGTAAGTGTGACAACTAGACAGCAACAGACATCCTTTGATACTTGTCTGAGTTCAACATAATAGTTCACATGTCCATGAATTTGCATTCATGTTCATGATCTTAGAACGAGCATATCCAATCTTTAGCAATGTTTTGATAATAAATCAACCTACCAAATAAGTTAAACACTGTTTTGAATTTGATCTTGTATAATGCTAATCAAAGAGCAATCTCTTTGACATCAAGAATTTCTTGTTTCACAAAGCGAATACATCAAATTTGATCAATGATCAAGTTTTTGATAAACTTTGATTTTTCAAGTAATCCCACGCAAACTATCTTTGATTCAATTGATTTCAATAGTAACTAAGATTCGGAATAACATACATTGATCAATCAAAGAGATAAGAGTTTTATTGTTCTTACTTATAATTAATCAACTTTGATCAATGATAAAGTTTTTGATAAACTTTGATTTTTCAAGTAATCTCACGCCAACTATGTTTGATTCAATTTATTTCATTAGTATTATGGATTCGGAATAACATATATTGATCAATCAAAGAAATAAGAGTTTTATTATTCTTACTCACAATTAATCAACTTTTCACTCTCAATTAAAGTTAAAATAGCCATAAAAAATAGTAAAATTGAATGAAATGATGCTAATAACTTATTCAATATTTTGATAGTTAACCTTACTCTTATTACTCGGTCGAGTCATAAGGTGGAGAGTTGATGCAAAAATGACACAAAAGCAATGACGCTCAGTTCAATTTTAACTGACCATAACATCTGATACGATGAAGAAGTAGATAGAATTTTGTTTTTTTCCATGTCCTGAAGAACACAATGAAGAAAGCTTTGTTCACTTGAAAAGCATGAAGTGGTCTTGAGAAACCAGAACCCTGATTTCATTTGTTCAGTATAACAGTCCTCGACGTTATAGATGCTTCTCAGATGCCTGCAAGAGACACGATGTCAAAGTTATGAAGTTTTATATCATCAGCCTCAAGATCATTTTCGAGTGTACAGAAGGGAATTTCTATATCAGAATCTCCTGAAAATGTGGTTTCGTATGTCCAATGAATGAGTTTTGAAACAAATTCTAACAAAGTTCATATCCTATTTCTCTTGTTCCTTATCCACTGGAGAACTTACTTACATTGTCGAGTTTAGCTTGGTTGTTGTTCTCCAACATCAATCCGAAGTGAATGTGAGGGAAGTGAGCCCACTAGGAAACGAAGATTTCAAATTTTAGTCAATACCCACATAGAATCTTGATATGATATTATGAAAGTTCAATGCTTTTTGAGAAGATGGCAAGAACTATCTCTGTAATGTTCTTCACTCACGTTTTTTGCAGCAGTACTGAATGCTTCTCTGTGACTAATATCAGGATTGTTGACCTTGATCCTCTGAATCTCCTCCCTACATTTCGAATTTCGTATCAATACAGAAGAAAGGAGAAGAAAACCCAAAAGAGAAAACCAAAGTGTCATCAAAGTGAAAGAGATTTTAAATTTAAAGAGGATTGGTGGGATCAGTACTTTATGAACTGATTATATGCAGAAGGTGCTCGCTGCTTCTTCTCGGGAGCTGAAAATGGAAAATAACAACACATCATGACTTGCATATACGAAATGACAAAGTACGTACGTAAACGTAGAAAGGCTGGTGGTGCATGTAAACGTGGATAAAGAAAGAAGACAAAGAAATTGCTGAGAGAAGAGACTCACGGCGATTGATAGCCCTTTCTTCAGAGAAATGGTTGCCAGAGGGTCGCATTCCGGAGAACTTGCTGCTGCATGTGGATGACGAACCGAGGTGATCAATTCTGTACTCAGGCGAGCTATAGTTAGCTGCCTGAAAAGAAGAAAACAAAAAAACAGAAGATCAACGATGAAGATACGTTGCAAATTGAAGGTTTACATTAGTTTTCAGCAACTATATTAGCTTCTACCTGAACTTTAAAGGCCATAACAGAAGATAAGATAAGCTTGTAAGTATTAAATCCTAAAGGATATAGAATCTACAGAAAGCAGAAATACGTTTCTTTTTAGTTCTGGTTCAAAGGCGGCTGCCAGATTTCAGTTCTGAGAATACCCAACAGAGAAATGAGACTGAAATGATTTGAAAGACTCGATCCCTAACGAAAAAGATCAGATCTTGAGCATGGAGGGCTTGGATTTTCCTCAAAAGAGTCAAAAGAACACTAGGTAAGCCCTACATTTTAGAGGCTATATATCTATGAGCAGCAACAACCCCCTTGAAATAAGCTGAAACTGTATAGCCAACGTCACCTGAACTTCTTGCCGTGACAGTGACTGAAATGCGGCTGCCATGTTCACGGACCACAGATTGGTGCAGTGCCCACATCGGACGGTCACGATATCAAACAAGCTGCTGCATGGGACACTCACCTGCAATTTTCATTCAAGGTATCAAATCCCATAGATTTCCTCTCCTTCTTGGATCCATAAGCAATAAACTCGTTCAAATAGTGAAAAAGTACCCATCTTTACATGTAAAGAGTCCTGTGTTCCTATGTTTAATTACTCACATCTGTTCGACCATGTAACATGTCTAGCGATAGCACCAAATAAGAAGATAAGGAAATTGATAAACAAGGAAGAAGAAACCTTCTTTCTTCTCGTGCATAAAATGATATGCATGAAATCTGCAGACTTTTCTGGGGAAACAGTGGGTTATTGTTGAGCTTTATTCATGATTTTTATGTAGAAACAGCCCAAAAGTTGAGAGCTTCCATTAATTTTCATGAGAAAACTAGCTGAAGAAACTTTCTTTCTTTGACTAGAAACT
This sequence comes from Erythroxylum baracoense, assembly GCA_025629805.1. Taxonomy (NCBI): domain Eukaryota; kingdom Viridiplantae; phylum Streptophyta; class Magnoliopsida; order Malpighiales; family Erythroxylaceae; genus Erythroxylum; species Erythroxylum baracoense. Next base: position 417,665 of record JAOTAY010000190.1, read on the forward strand.
TCTAGTTGCAGATGATCAAAGATAAGCTAGAGAGAGATGAAAGAGAAAGGAAGGAGTCGTCATTATCAGTTTATCAGCAAATATTTTGTTTTGACGTTAAATGACAACACTCTATTCACGAAAAACAACAGTCTAAACAAGCAAAACAATAATCCATTTTTTGTAATCTCTTCTCTCTCTGTGTCTCTCTCGCAGCTATAGAAGACCTTAAGGTCTGACTTCTTCATTGACTGCAAAAGGAGAAGGAACGGAAAAGTCCAACAATGGATACCTGACTAAAGCTGCCAAGAGAAACAAGAAACCCCAGAAAGAAAATTGGCAGATATCTATACATATATATGACACAGCTGGAGAGCCTAATCAATAGAACCAGTTTTATTTTACAGGCCATAGCTTTTATAATCAGGATCTATAAAACTTGATAGTACTCTAAGAACTCAAGCAGATCCCATCACTGAAGAGATCGTAAGATACCGCAAGAACAATATTGCAGAAGTTGCAAGGGATGTAGCAGAGTTGCTCAGGCACAACATCGATGCAGCTGGTCATGTCTTTGAAGCAAGCAAGTGAATCCAACCTCAGAAGAAGAAGAAGAAGCAAGTGAAAGAGAGAAAATGAAGAAGCTACTAGCAATATAGCTCTTGCAAATTGCAAAGAACACACACAAAGAATGAAGGACAACGAAAAGCTTGATATTCTCTCTCTCTCTAGATCTCTCTCTGTCGCTCTCTCTCTCACACACACAAGTCTCTCTTTTGCTTTGATACGAGGCTATTGGTAGTATTGTATCACAACAGTGAACATGTATGGCCCATTTACATAGAAATTCATCGGAAGAAAAAGAGCTACTTTAAAGTGATAAAGGAAGAGAAATGGTGATAGTGATGGTGGTGGTGGTGGAGGGTGAGGAGAAGAAGGAGGAGCTTAGAAAGCCAATACACAAAGAAAATAACAGTACTATGTTGAGTGATGATCAGTACTGTCAAAAAAATTACTATTGTGACTGTGAACAGGCAAAAGAAGAAGGAGAAGATTGGAAGCCAAAAGAAAGCAGACCAACGAGGGTTAGGGTTTTGAGGGTGTACGGATACAGAGATAACAGCTCATGGATGATGGAAGCATCTGTACAGGTATGTATGGTGTGTGAGTTCTGAGAAGAGATGAGGCATTTGAATGAGCTTAGGTGGTGTCATTATTTAGGTGAATGTGACCATTCCTCCTATCAAACCCTACTTCTGCTTCTCTCCAGCGGACGAGGGGGGCGATGAATTCATTTACTTGCATCCTTTTCAGTCATTTTTTAAAATAAAAAAAACCTTTTTCTGATTATAAAAAATTTGGAAAATTATTATTATTATTTTCTAAATAAATCCCTTATGTTATAATTTCAGTTAAACATTAATGATGAAACTAATCTCATATTACATTACTGTAAATTAAACTTCAATTGAACCGATTAGACTCAAATTAAATGAATAATTTAATAAAATTATCAATTTGAATAGAATATAATTTGTTCGATTCGAGTTTAAAAACTAAATCAGATCGTTATGCAAATATCGTTCAGTTGATTTAAGTGTGATATTCATGTTACGTATATTTTATTATTATTATTTAAATAAAATCTAAGAGAATTATGAAAAATAAAAATTACAAGAGAATTTGTGAAAAAATTAAAATTAAGGGTTTTTTTTAACTTTCTTATATCATGTGATAATTTCATATCTTTTATATTTTTTTACAACAACAATAATATTTAGTAAAAATTTCGCTGAAACGCGAGATCTAGAGAGGTACAATAGTACGCAGCTTTACTCCTAATTAGTAGAAAGGTTATTTCTAAATGACCCACATGAATGAAAAAAAAGAAAAAAGAAAAAGAGAATTAAGAATAAAATAAAAATAAAGTAAAATAATATTAATAATAGAGAAAAAATGAAATCAAATAAAATAACTAATAGATACAAATAATAGTAAAAATATAAAAAAATAAAAATGATACTTATAATAATATAAAATAATAATATATATTTATGTGTGTATGTGTATTTATATATTTACATATCTACGAAGGTAAAAAAAAAAAAAGAGGCTATAGTAACAGATAAATATAACCTTAATGGCTTTGCTCCATGCCTCACAATTAATAAAAAAATCATAAAAATGACTCCATAATTGAAGTACTAATGGCTTATAATGATTTTCTAATTTTATAAGTTTTGTTAATGCAATACTTATCCATTTATGATTTTAACATTAGTATTAGTTGTAACCAATTCTTTAATTTTTAATTTTAATTTTTATTATCATTGTTTGTTTATTTTATTTGTTTTTTTATTTTTATTTTTTTGTCTTTATTTATTATTATTGTTATTATCGTCGTTGTTATTATTATTATTATTATTATTATTATTATTATTATTATTATTATCAATCCTAAAGTACTCTTTATCTATTGGACACGTATCAAAATACATGAGTATATATATATTATTGAATTTTTATAATTTTTAAATTTTTAAAAATTTCTTATCTAAAATTTTGATTAAAAAATAACTTGACCAATAAAAATATTACTTATATGCTAATCTCATTTAGTTTTTAAACTCGAATCGAATTAATTAAATTTGAGTCAAACTATTAATTTATTTTTATTATTTAAATTATTAGTTTAAATAAAATTTAATTTATTCAAATAAGGTCTAAGTACTAATTAAGGTATTGACATTTAATTAGTTTGGGTATGATATTTATATCGCTTATGTTATATTGACTTCTTTTAACGAGAAAATATTTCTTAAAATTTTAAAAATTAGGATTTTTAAAAAAATTCTAAAAATTAATTTTTTATAAATTTATTAAATTATGAGAATATCTATTTGTTTTACTTTTTTTTTTTTAAAATTGCCTCAGTAAAAGAGAAGATGGGTCGTAGGGATTAGGGAAGTCTTCCCGGTCGTCTTAGCCAACTTGCATGAGAATGGACGCATCAACATACTATTCAGCTTCCGTCCCTTTCCATGTCCTTCTGTAATAAATAGCATTTAGGCCATCTCTAACTAATTTCTTCAAAATAGAGTAAAATTTCTTTTATTTAAGAAATATTACATTATTTTTCACTTTAATTTACAACTATATTTTTCAAAAAAAATATATTCTCAGCATATTCTTTTATACCTTTCATTAATGATTATTAAAATTACTTTATAAAATTAACCCAAATTTTCTTTTTTGTGTATCTTTTTATTTATAATATTATTATTGTTATATTTTTATGTCAATAAATAATAAATAATAAATAATAAAATTTCAATTAAACTATAATTTTTTATTTGATAATACTAAATAAAATAATATATGAGATACATTGTACTATTTTATATTATTTAATTATAGTAAATGACAATATAATTACATAATATCAAACATTAAATGTAATTGAATTTCATAAATAAAAAATATTTTAACATTAAAAAAAGTAAAAGATCACATAACATTCATTACATTAAAAAAAGTAAAAGATAATATCGTACACTGAAAATAAACATAACATAATCACTAATTCTCTGAATTAGTATATTGCTCCCATAACATAATCACTAATCCTTGACTTGTTTATACTGGGCAAGAAATTGTTAAAATCGGGTATTTTCATCTATTACTCTTTTTACAGTCGATTCTGAAACTTCCATTACACCTGTGATTGGTCCATTTAGATTGCATTCATCCTCAACAATCATATTGTGCATAATAATGCAAGCAGTCATAATATCATGCAATACTTTTTTTTTTCCAAAAACGTGTCGGTCCTGCAATAATCGCAAATCGGGATTGTAGAACTCCGAATGCACGCTCCACGTCCTTCCTACATGACTCTTGTCTCATTATAAAATATTTTTCTTTACAGAACGTGGCTCATGAATTGTTTGCATAATGGTGGACCATTTCGGATAAATCTCATCAGCTAAATAATATCTCATATTATATTCTTTTCCTTGAATTACATAATAAGCAGGAGGAGTAATACCTTGAGCAAGGTTAGAAAGTAAATGTCATGATTTCAACATATTAATGTCATTATTTGTACTTGGCATACTGAATTAAGCGTGCCATATCCATAGATTATAATCAGCGATAGCTTCAAGAATAATAGTTGGTGATCCTGAACGTCCAGCATATTGTCCCGACCACGTTGTCGGACAATTTTTCCAGTTCCAATGCATACAATCAAGACTACCTAACATTCCTGGAAAGCACCGTTGCTCACCAATATGAAGAAGCCGTGCAATATCATTAGCATTTGGTGATCTAAGATACTGCTATGCAAAAATCTCGACAATAGCACGACAGAATCTCTTCAAGCCTTCAATTGCTGTTGACTCACCAATTTTAACGTACT
>JAOTAY010000190.1:424124-443889 GCA_025629805.1 Erythroxylum baracoense
TAGTAAAAGATGATATTTATAAGTTCTAAAATTGATAAGGTTGTAATCTATCTAGCGGTTGAGATTTGGATGAAATCTAATCGGATGGTTAAGATTTGGATGAAATCTGACAATTTTATCTAACGTAGATAAGGTTGATAATAAGTTTTGAAATGATTACAAATGTAATCCATCTAACAGTTAAGATTTGGATGAAATCCAATCAGACGGTTGAGATTTGGATGAAATATGAAAATTTTATCTAATGTGGATAAGGTTAATGATAAGTTCTGAAATGATTACAGATGTAATCCATCTAACGGTTGAGATTTGGATGAAATATGACAAATTCATCTAACGTGGATAAGGTTGATGATAAGTTCTAAAATGATTACAGATGTAACCCATCTAACGATTGAGATTTGTATGAAATCCAATCGGACGGTTGATATTTGAATGAAAATTGACAATTTTATCTAACGTAGATAAGGTTGATGATAAGTTTTGAAATGATTACAGATGTAATCCATCTAACGGTTGAGATGATTATGAAATACAATCGGACAGTTGAGGTTTGAATGAAATCTGACAATTTTATCTAACGTAGATAAGGTTGATGATAAGTTCTAAAATGATTACAGATATAATTCATCTAACGGTTGAGATTTGGATAAAATCCAATCAGATGGTTGAGATTTGAATGAAATCTGACAATTTTATCTAACATGGATAAGGTTGATGATAAGTTTTGAAATGATTATAGATGTAATCCATCTAACGGTTAAGATGATGATGAAATCCAATCGAACGGTTGAGATTTAGATGAAATCTGACAATTTTATTTAATGTAAATAAGATTGATGATAAGTTTGGAAATAATTACAGATGTAATCTACCTAACGGTTAAGATTTGGATGAAATCTGACAATTTTATCTAGCATAGATAAGGTTGATGATAAGTTCTAAAATGATTACAGATGTGATCCATCTAATAGTTAAGATTTGGATGAAATCCAATCAGACGGTTGAGATTTGGATGGAATTTGACAATTTTATCTAACGTCGATAAGATTAATGATAAGTTCTAAAATGATTACAGATGTAATCCATCTAATGGTTAAGATGATGATGAAATCCAATCGGACGGTTAAGATTTCGATGAAATCTGACAATTCTATCTAATGTAGAAAAGGTTGATGATAAGTTCTGAAATGATTACAGATGTAATCCATCTAACGATTGAGATTTGGATGAAATCCAATGGGACGGTTGAGATTTAGATGAAATCTGACAATTTTATCTAACGTGGATAAGGTCGATGATAAGTTCAGAAATGATTATAGATGTAATCCATCTAATGGTTAAGATGATGATGAAATCCAATCGGATAGTTGAGATTTGGATGAAATCTGATAATTTTATCTAACGTGGATAAAGTTGATGATAAGTTCTGAAGTGATTACAGATGTAATCCATCTAACGGTTGAGATTTGGATGAAATCTGACAATTTTATCTAACGTGGATAAGGTTGATGATAAGTTCTGAAATGATTACAAATGTAATCCATCTAACAGTTGAGATGATGATGAAATCCTATCAGACAGCTGAGATTTGGATGAAATCTGACAATTTTATCTAACGTGAATAAGGTTGATGATAATGAAATCTAATTAGATGATTGAGATGATGATGAAATCTAATCGGACGGTTGAGATAACGATAATATTCATATACAAGTCTATTAATACAAAATCACCATTTCGAATCAAGTATTTCACTTTTCTTCATCCTAAATATTACATTCTCACAAGCACATCAACTCTTAAAGAAAAATAGCTTCTCAATCCACTGGATGCAGCGCTAGTGAAGATATACTATTATGTCATATTTATATGGAGATTTTGCAAGATTCGATTGTTGGGAGGCATCAAACTTCTGACCACTTTTATGATTGAATTGAAGAGGCATATAACAACGAGGCGACTGATGGGTGGGAGAAATGTAACAAGAGATTTTTACAATAGCGATGGCAAAAAATAGCACAAGCTATTAAAAAATTACGAGCATACATCAAACAAAGTAGAAAATATGAATCCCAGTGGTGCATCCGATCAAGATATTGTGAGTTTCCAAAATTTTTAATTATTGCAATTTTATATATACTTGGTGGCTGGATAACTAACAAATATATATACATTGTTTGCAGCTGGATCGTTCAAAGGTGTTACTAACACAAGATGTTAATTGCAAAATAGGTTTCAAATATGATCATGTATGAACATTGTTAAAGATTTTGAAAATTTTAATATTGATGTCGTCACACCAAGATAAATTTACCGGAAGTAAACTTCCAGCCATGTATCATCAGAATCTAATAATCCAACACCTGAATCTCAGGTATCGGTACCTCCTTTGCTTTCTAATTTTCATATAAATTTGAACGGTGATGAAGTTGGTGACTCTTCATCTAAAAGGCCTATTGGGGTGAAGAAGGCCAAATCGAAGAGAAAATGGAGGAAAAATCTTCTTTTGAGATAAATAACCTTAAAGCTGAAAACAGAGAGCCTATTGAGTTATTGAAAAAACAAAGCGAAGATAGACAAGTAGCGCTTGAAATGATTAGACAGAAGATGGAGATTCAGAGACAAAAGTTGGCTTTGAAGCAATGAAAAGAAGAAATTAAAATTATGTCTTAGGACTTGAATCAAATTAGAGATCCTGGTTGTCGTGCTTATATTGCAGCTGAACAAGCACGAATTCTGGAACAATCATCACATCATCCTCATCAACATCAACCACATCCACATCCACAACCAAACTCGCCAAATAATATTTTTGGCGAATATTTTACTAATATTGGTAAAGATGAAACCGATCTACCTGATTATTAAATTTTTTGATTTTGTATTAGTAATTAATTATATTTTGCTTGTATTTTGTTTATTGAGTTCTACTACTAAATAAACAAAATATTATATTCATGTATGTGTGTTTTAATTTAGTTTGTCTTTGTTTGTAATTTATTATGTTATTCGACTATTAATATAAATATATTTGTGGTTTACTTATTTGAAATTTTCTAATGGATATTTTTAAAAATTTTGGTTAAAAATATTTTTTCATAAGTAAATAATTATAAAGTTATAAATATATAATAAAAAATTTATAAATATGAAATTAATCCTTAAAATAATTATAAAAATATAATTATTTAAATAAATATATAATGAAAATATTGAAATATTGTTTAAATAAAAAATTTAAAATTTAAAATTTAAAATTAAAAAATTGAATTAATGAAAAAAGAAAGAAAAAAGAAAGAAAAAAAAGAAACAGTGATAACGCCTGCTATAGTGTTCCTCCAAATTTGGAGTAATATTGTAGCTTTCCTCCAAAATGGAGGAGAAAATAAAGTGTGATTGGAGTGAGTTTTTCCTCCAAATTGGTATTTCTCCTCCATTTTGGAGGAGGGTTGGAGATGGCCTTAGTATGTTCATATTATTATTACTATTATTACTAGTTGCGTAGTTTTTGGGCCGAAATATAGGAAAAATTGACGGTTATGTTTGATTGTACATAAGATTTTTAAATTTTAATAGAGTGGAACGGTTTATAATGGAATTAAATGTAATATTAGAAAATTGTTGCTTGGGAGAAATGAAATGATTCATAATGTAATATAATGAAATGTTGTTTAGATGAAGGGTTATAATGTAATATAGTTCATTTTACATTTCATCATAAACCTCCAAATCAGAGGTTTTTCATTTTTACCGTTTACGACAAAATGAGATGTAATATAAAATCATCCTTTTCCGTCTCATTCAATTATAAACCCTCATCTAAAATAATGAAATAATATTACATTTCATTTCATTCCATCAATAAACCCCCAACTAAACATAGCTTAAGATAACTTGTCTAAATTATTAGGAGAAATAATGTGAAATCTCACATATCTTTGTAAATTTAAAGAAAATTAATTATTTTCAAATATATAATTCTCTTGTAATCATTAAGGAATAACTCAAGTATTTCTCAAGACTTTGTTTAATCAAGGAAGATTTTAAGGTAAATTATTAGATAATATATCAAAAAAGAGATATACAAGGTTTTATCAATTTAAATTATTATTAGACCAATATGAACCTAAAGTGATATGTTTAAAATCTAATAAATATATATTGGATGAGATAACAAATTAAACGGGGCTTAACTTTTTAAGATTCTTTAAATTTAATGTCAAAATTTTTAAATTTTCCAATTTAGTGATTAATCTTTTAGAATTTGTATAAATCGTCATATCGTTATTTTTATTGATGTGATATGAGTCACATATATGTTTATCTGTTAGCTATATCAACAAAAATATTTTTTTGGCTTGATTTGTATAAATTTTGAAATATTATTTATTAAATTGGAAATTTCAGAAGGTTTGATTCTAAATTATAAAAAATTAATCACTTTTGTAATTATTTTATGTTTATATTAGATTTATTCTTGAGAGGCATTTGTAGAAATTATAATCTACATAAGTTTGGACCCTATCTAATAATTTTGACTAGTGTGTAGTGATGGTACTATGAAATTGAACAATGCATTGAGTAAGTACAATGTCTAGTTGTAGATGCAAAATACACTGACCAGTGACCACATTCACACCAAAAGTTAGTGGCATTTCCACCTCAAAGAGTTGGTAGCAGAAGCACCAGCACAAGTTCATGATCTATATAACTCTGTCCATTTTCTAGAAAATTTGAAAAGGAAAAAAAAATCTAAGACATTACAGCATTCCTTCAGACCAGACATGTGTTTGGAGTTTCAAATGTAAAAAAAAGAAAAAGAAGAAAAGATGTTTCAAGGAAAAGGAAAGTCTTGAAGATGTAAGGTTGTTTCTTTACCAGTTCATCTTGAGTTAGAGGAAAGTACATGTGAAAGTTATTTACAATGACATTTTAGCATTATAGAGCATAACAATGAGCTTGGTCTCAGGTGATGGATCATGGCCATATGTATATGTGTGTGTGAATTTACTTGCTTTAGAAACAATTTTCACTAATTTTTTACGATTAAAAATTTGAACTAATTCGACTAATTCAATTATAAAATTTTTGAACTAGTCAAAATTTTGGTCTAGTTGACCATAATAACTCGTGTTATAAAAAAATCAGTCAGGTAATTAAATAATTATTCATTCGATCAATTTTCATAAATTAGAAAAAACGGTTGATTAAATTGTTTAATGAATAAAGATAATCTCATTCTTCAATTATGATTTAAATTCTTCAGTTTTGTTCGATCTTTACTATATACTGATTTTATGTCGGTTTAATACCAGTTGAATCTTTAATCCTTAAACTTCTTCTTTATCGGTTTAATTTTTAGTTTAATTTTTAAAATATTGTTAATTTCTTTTACCAGTTGAACCTTTAAACCTTAAACTTTTTATCTGTTTAATTTATAGTTCAATTTTTAAAACATTGCTAATTTCTTTTTAAAGGAGATCTAATTCATCTTGTAATCAAGTACAAAATTCTTTTTAGTAAAACCATAAAAGATCAAAAATTTCCTTTTTTTGGACATAAATTATTAAAATAAATGTCAAATTAAAAAATTATTTTACACAATCCAATTTTACCTTTTAGCAAGATTTTCACCTATATATATTACCATTAGTAAAATCCTTTTTTTTTTGTTCTCCTTTGTAATGAAACAAAAGCTTATATTAACAAAAATTATATTTTATCCTAATTACTTTTTATGTAGAAGAGAAGAAGCAGAAGAAAACTAAACATGATTGATGTGAGTGGTTTAGTACTCTCATCCTTTAATCAGAAGTCTCGAGTTTGAATCCTGAGAATGGAAAGACCTATTTAGCTAGTACTTTATCCGTTACAGACTGACGCAGTGCGAGCGGAGATTAATCTGAATGTAGACGACTTAAAAATACCTTCTCATAATTAAAATACTCTTAGAACACATCGATGTGCTAAAAAAAAGGAAGCATAAGAAGGAGAGTTCAATGAGAAAATCTAGCAAGTCACTTCCTCATCAGAATTTGGGTGCTCTCTTCTCTTATGTCCTACATGACAACCTTTTTCTTTCTCCAGCACACAAAAGCACACAGACACTAAATCATGGGATCCAACTATTCACCAACAGCCCAACCTATAGTAGCAGCGGCAGCAGCACTGTGGTGTGGAGCCTTTTATTGAACTTGTTTCTTGGTATTCGAACAATTTGTGTTTTTTCAACAAATTAAAGAAAATTCTGAAACTTTATCTGATTTTATATACCAGCCTATGAAAAAGCAGTGGCCTTGAAGCTCAGGCAAGCAATGCATGTGTCATTAATGGAGGACTCTCTTGAGAGGTACGAAGATGATCTTTTCAGGGATGGTGCAGAAAGTACTACCCGCGGCCAAAACCTAGCTAGAGTAACAGATCCTCCATTAATATTGCTCAAAAAGGACCTCTCTTTTCAGCCTCAGGTTTTAACTTTTTCCAAAGCTCGTAACTTGAAGGAATCTTTGTCGCTTTGAGACTGTCATGATCACGATCATGAACTATTCTTTTTTCTTATTACTCTTAGACTGTTGGAATATACATTTTCTTTCTTTTTCATGATTAGCTTCAAGATAGATGTTTTTGTTCCAACTTCCAAGAGCTATGTCTGCTTCTGGTTCTGAGACTCTTTACACACTGATAAAAGGAGCTAACAAGTTACTTATGGGTCTCTCCATCTTTCTTCCTGGACCAACAACAAACTTCAGAGGTGTTAAATGTTAGTGTTTAGCTACAAGAAAGTGAGAACTACAAGAGTAGCATGAAGCATGTTAAAGAAAAAGAAAAGACTTGACTGTGTTTTGACCTGAAATCTATAAAAATAAGAGAACAGGAAGGAGACCACTTCCGCGTGAGGTCACATCACCGACAGGGAACCTAGGAACAATCTAAGCCGTTGTTGCCTTGTCCCAAACCCAGACAAGTGTCATCCAGAGACAGAACTTTCCTATGTAAGTTGAATTGAACGCGTGTGTGCGCTTGTGTGTCTGTTCCAGTCACCTACAAGAAAAAAAAAAGTAATTAATGCAATAAATGTGCAGAGAATTGAAAACCTTTTTTTCTGGGTTTTGTTTGGACATTTTCCATTTGGAAAAAAAAAAGAAAAAAAAACAGATAAAGCATCAATCTTTGCGTATTTGCATAATCAAAATTCGAAAGTATCTCTCTCTCTTTTAAAGCTTGTTTCTTTTGTGTGTTCTCTCTGGGGATTTTCCATTTTCTAACCCAATTGGAGAAAACTGATAATAGAACGGATAAAGCACCAGCCTTTGCATATTTGCATAATTAAAAGTATCTCTCTTTCGTCCCTTTCTATCAATTTAGCTATATGGGTTCGCTTGAGTTGATTTTTGTTTGTATAATTGAGAATTTGATGTGTGTATAGATTTCGTTTAAGATTGCTTGGAATTGTTAGGTGAAAATGGCGAGCTCAGTGGAGGCCTCGGCGAAAGAGGAGGCTTTCTCTGTTGACCTCTCTGCTCCTCCTGGATGGAAGAAGAAGGTTTTCATTTTTCCCTATGTTTCCATTTCTCTTTTCAGTTTCTGCTCTCAAAATCGTTTCTTTTTTCTTTTTTGCTTCAACTTTCCTGAAATTCGATTGCTATTGCTTCTAGGGTTTGGTTGTATAGCATTGAATTGTGGGTTTCTGTGGTGAAATTTAACAGTTTTGCATTGTAGGGCTTTGTGGACATTCTTCTTTTTAATTAAATTTTGCTTTTGCAAGCTGGAATTTGTTTGTGAGATTTTTTAGGTCTTCCCCTTTCCAGAGCTCATGAAAGTACAGTTATACGATTTGTCTTTCCTGTTTTTCTTATCTTTCCATTGATGTCGTGCCTTTATCCTTCAATTTCCTTTCCAAGTTCCACCTGTGGGAGATTAGCTTGTCTATGTTATGGAAATGTCTAATGCGAGCTTTGATTGGATTGGAGACCAATTATGAGTTATATGATGGCTTCTACTTGTTCTAGTTACTAGTCCAAGTCAAGCTGATTACCTTTTTAATAAAAAATTCTAATAGTACTTTTTGGAAGTTTCGGAACTTGAGTTGATGTTTAGAATCGGAAAGTTGTGAATGTGATTGTTGATGATCTTGTAAGAAAGAAGATTAATCTGGTTTGTTCGTGCTAATATCTGCATGATTGTGCATTTTCTGTGGAAGATCAAAAAAGGAAGGGCACATGCTCTCTTATAACAAATTTGATGCAAGTCCTATCAACAACCTTCATATGAGGGACTTTCGATGGATAGAATATAATATCTTGCTCAATTTTGTTGGCTTACCGATAAGGCATTGGTTTTCGCCGAACCTTGCGGATGGTAGCTCAGAGTGCAAGTTAGTTTGAATGCATTCAGCTACTTTTTGAAGGCTGAGGTAATTGCCAGGCAGTAACATCCTTATCTTCTCTACATTTTAATCGCCAAATGTCACTTCATAGAATCAACTTATCTAAGAAGTCGAGTTTGAGTTTTATCTTTTCTTTAGCATACTTATCCAGGAACTAGTCTTAGGTGTAGGACTGCTAATGTGAGCTTCAATTTAGCTTTCGTCACGTTTATCTTCAAAACATGCTCAGTCCTGATTCGTTTGATGTCAGGACTGAGCATTTTGAAAGAAATGTTCATGTAGCTGAAGTTACTGGAAGAGGGCTTCTTTAACATCTTAAGAACTTAGTATGCACTTAACTGCATTTTGAAGACTGCTGAAGTTACTGGAAAAGGGCTTTTTAAACATCTTAAGAACTTAGTAAATGCATTTTGAAGATTTTATCTCTGTACATACAATCATTGCCTCGCCTTAAGTCATTAATTATTATGTTCCTGTGCAACTTGAACTTGCCTTGGTTTGTGCATTTTCTCAATTAATTAAACTTGTTGTTCGAATTGTTCTTGGTTAACTTAATGACTTGGACTTGGGCTATGACAATCCTCGTCTGTTTTTGTGCTTTGCTGAATTCTTGGAATGATTGGTTGTAGTTGTTTCAAACTATAAAATCCAACGACAGCCAGCTTTTCTATTGATTTTTTGGCTCTCTGTGCCTGCGATATTTAAGTTAACCTTTCATGTTCTCGTTCATGCTCAGTTCTTGCCCAGTAAAGGTGGTGCTTGTAAGAAAAGTGATGTAGTATTCACTTCCCCAACAGGGGAGGAGATCACCACCAGAAGACAGTTGGATCAGTATCTCAAGGCCCATTCTGGCGGTCCAGCAGCATCCGAGTTCGATTGGGGTACTGGGGAGACACCAAGGCGATCTGCAAGGATTAGTGAAAAGTTAAAGTCGACTCCACCACCAGAAAGCGAACGCCCCAAGAAACGAAGCAGGAAATCGTCAGGTTCCAAAAAAGAGAACAAAGAAACAGGAACTGCTCCAGAAATGACCAAGGAGAAAATGGACGTTCAGAAAAAGGAAGATTGGAAAACTGAAAAAGATGATGTAGAGGCAGAAAAGGATATTCAGAAAGAAAACCAAGATGATATCAAAGATGAAACTCATGATACTGGTACTAAAACAGGAGATGTCATTTTATCTAAAGAACCTGAAGATGCAATTGTTGAAGCAGAGCCTGAAAGCAAGGAAGGGAATGCTAATGAATCTGGGGCATCTCAAAATGAGAAAGTTAAAGTAGAGGATGCAGAAGGAAAGAATGAGCTACCAAAGACTGACGCTGGCGATCAGGAAAAGGTTGATGTAACCATTGACGAGTTGGAAAACAAAGAAACGGAGACACACAACAAAGAGAAACACCATACTTCTACTTCTGTAGGGCAGATGAAGGCTAAAGAATCAGTGAATGGTGATGATAAGAAGCCTGACTGTAAAGTTACCGCTGTGGTGAATGAGGCTGAACAAGAAATGGTTGACAATGGCAGCAGTGGCGATCCCAGCAAAGTCTCTTAAATTAGTAACAGCAATTGAAGTGGTTGGATTCAGGCCCCTTTCTGACATATTAGGCTTTCTAGTCGTATGAATGACTGTAGCTTTGATGTGGTAATGAATAGTTATCTGATATTTCATTCAAGGTTGTTTAAATAGTTACAGGTTAGTTAAGTGTTTGACTTAGCTGCAATTGATTGCTAAACTTGTAAGGTGATCATCATCATAGCATCATGGCATCAAATACTGATGATGGTTCATTTCTATGAGTATGTAATATGTAATACGTTGCTGCCGGTGGGAATGGAATAAATGTTCGTCGAGCTCGTCTAGTTCATGATGTTCAGAGTGCCTGATCTCCTTAAACAATGCCACTTGTTAAGAAATGCTTGTCATTTGGACCTGTTGCTTGGCACGAGTGTGCAAAGAGCTACACTTGTAAATGCAAATGGATGTACACTTTTGAAGTCATAAATTTTGAATCAATGAACTTGAAATAAATGGAAGTGAAGGTTTCTCTCAACAAAACTAAACTTGCAAAAAGAATATCCTAATCCAGAAATCATTCTCAAATCTCAAAGCCCTTTTAACTCTGCAACCAGTCCTGTCAAAGTTGTCCATTTCTCAAATGCGGTAGCTGATGACACGAAGGCAGTTTTGGAGGATTCAATGTCATTGCGAGTAACTGCAAGCGAAATGATTCAGTCATCAGTGGTTGATTCTAGCATAACATATGACAGTTTCCAAACCTATAAGGAAATCCCAGAAACCAAAGTAGTAATGTGAACATGGTGAGAAAAAGATTGATCACCTGATGAAATTAATGAAGCTAGTGAGGAATTGAAGTTATCGACTTCAGTTTTCTCTTCAGGACTAGAGGTCAGCTGTTAAGGAAACAATATAAAAGCAATCAGATTATCAAACACCCCTCATTATGAAAGTCGAGGAAAGGAAATCTCAGAAACAAGATTGCACTTTTTAATGATTATTTGCTAGTATCAGTTGCTATATTTGGTAATGCAGCGTCCATAGTTCTTGATTGAAGCTGTATTCTTATGATTGAAGAACTCGTGTATTACCTTGGTGAAGGCTAAATTAGCCTTTTGGACCCAATCTGTTTCAGTACTTGCCCCAAGAACAGAACCAGCTGCCGATAGATCATTGTTTTCTATTGCTTGACCAACTTTGCTAAGCTTGTACACCAGATCCTGCAAATATCCTGCAACAGATCATTTAACTGCAAAAGTTCAGAGATGAATGCAGAAGGAAGATTGTAGCAAGCATATGAACTCTGACAAGTGCACGACAACTAGCTATGCTTAGCTAAGTTCCTTCCTTTACTAAAAGTTCGATAATTGATCAATCAAAATTCTGAGAAGAAGAAGGATTAGTGAATTACCAGATCATTCACTAACAATATCTAAACACTAGTTCATCATTTCAACATATACCCAAGATGGGGATCCAACCAACTCTAGAAGTACGGGCACATCATCAAACACAAGAAGAACTTTAGCAGGACAAGACATGGAGTGGTTCAAAGTTTGCAACAAAACTAACCCCTTTCCTTTTGGGAGGAACTAATGACTCCTTGTTTCTCAATCCTCTTTTTTCTGTCCTTTTTCACCTTCTCCAACAACTCTATATCATCTTCAGCTTCTAGCACAGCTTTGGCTCTGGAATCGTTATCCCTGACCAACGGAAAGGCAAAGGTGGTGATGAAGCAAAGTGAAAATTTTCTTCTGGTTGCTACTAAGGAGGGTGATGCAGACTCACAAACAGCTTTGCACATAGCCAATGGTCTCCTGGCATTGAGTTTTGGTGTGTAGAGTGAAACTTTTGCTGCCGCTGAAGACAAAGAAGATGGTTTTGAAGAGGATAAATTGGTGGAGAGTAAGGAGTTTGCAGTTGAGACAAATGGGGTGGCCATTTCTTGATCTTAGAGTCCGCTTTCCTCTTCGTTTTTCCGGTATTTTTGGTGGGAAAAAAAAGATCAGAAGTATCCATAGCTTGGAAGTTTTTCTTTTCCTCTTTTTTTTCTTAAGAGGATAAGGTTGCTGTATTCTGCAATCTGATCCAGTCATTATCCAAATGCTTATGGGCATTCCTGTCATCTTCTAACCACCTAAAGCTGATTTTTACCATTGTAAATAGTTTCAATGACTTCTGTTTCTCCTTGTAAATTCATTTGTGCTCTTACTACTAGAATCAAAGGTATATAATTTTCATTTATTGCAGAGTTCATGCGAGATCCAAGTCTTCTTCTTTTCAGTTGTGAAAGTTGCAGAAGATGTAATCACAAACTTTTACTGATCAAAATTAAATCATGCATTTTCTACAAAACAAATGTCATGATTCTTCTACGAAATTATCGAGCTGTAAAGTCCGAGAATCTTTACTTAATCTAGTTGCCAACCCATTATTCTTAATCTAGTTGCCAACCCATTATAGCTTTATGCATTGAAGAACCATGAAAGTGAAAGTTGATTCCTTTATGCTGGTTTTCATAACAGATGGCCAACAAAAGCACATCCTAATCAAGTTCCACTTTCTTAAGTGAACCATTTCAGTCCACTAACCAGAGTTCATGTTAAAAGTTCGGCTTGTTGAGACACTTGGCGAACGTAAATGGTTCAAAAGAAGAAATATCTTTTGAAGTACTAAACGTTATTCATTTAACCACGCGCAAATTAGTGTTTGATTGTTTTTGACAGTAAGTGTGTGTGTGTCCCTTTCTCGGGCGCGTGTAACGAATAAATCCTTGTATAGGTAGGAAAGCACCGACGAAGCAGGAGAACGAATAGATATGCGAACAACGTACGGAAGATAACAAATTCGAAAAGTTCTCAATGTTTCAAAACTTTCAATGAAACATTGAAAACGAATTGCCACTTGACTCACTACTGTAAACGATTTGACAAAACAAGACTTGCCCTTTTGTTCTCTAATCTTCTTTTCCACATAGACCCAAAAATCATTTCGAAAGTTTAGTTGTGATGTTGAAAGGTTTGAGCTCGGTTTCGAAGTTTACATCTTGGCGAGAGGTGGAGAGAGAAAAAGATATAAGCTAGTTGATGGGTGAAAAGTTAAAGATGTGATCTTTATAAAAAGATATAAGCTAGTTGATGGGTGAGAAGTTAAAGATGTGATCTTTATATCGTTCTAAAAAGATACAAGCTAGTTGATGGGTGAGAAGTTAAAGACGTGGTCTTTATATCGTTCTTTGAGTACGTTTAGAAGGTAAATAAGGAATCTTTTTTGGTGTGTGATAACTTGTAGAAGAAGAAGAAGAGTTCGCGTTACGTCCTAGAATCAGTCACTGGTGATTCTTGTCTTATTAAAGCAATGAAAAGTCATCGTACGTTGCTGTTGCTATTCCTGCTCTTCTTTGATCGTCTTGGTACTTTCTTCTTCACTTGTTATTCTTCTTTTTACTTGGATTTTGCTTATTGGATTGGTATGCATGTGTTGTAGTGTGTTCTCTTTGGTGCTATGCATCTTACTCTGGTTGATCCCGTACTGTGATAAATCAGATGGGACTTTGATCAATACCTATGTTTCTAATATCCGTGCTTCTTCTTACAATCGAGGTTTTGTTTCTTATTGGGGATTCTAGTGGTTTTCTCGGTGTTCTATGTGGTTGTTTCCTGCTTTTCCTGGAAATAAGTGGATTCCTTGGCTGAACAAACTTGTTTGGTTTTTCTGTCAATAACTAGTTGAACCGTTAATGCCACACGCACCTCCTTATCCAAGAACGAATTCAGTGTTTCAGAATCTGTTTCTTTTCTTTGGTGGTTCAAGATTGTTAGTCTCTCTTCCAATATGTAGCTAAATTCTGATATATACAGGACATATTGATTGGTTCCTCTGTTAATTTGCAATGTGTTAAGCTCCTGTAAGGGATTAACTTGCTGATGGTATCTTCTCTTTTATTCTTCCGATCCTGTGCAGCCCCTCTATCAGCCCAAGCATTCACTGGAACTTATGGAATAAATTATGGACGAATTGCAGATAACATCCCGTCACCTGATGAAGTTGTGAAACTTCTGAGGGCAGGAAAAATAAGAAATGTCCGGATATATGATGCTGATCATAGTGTTCTCAAGGCATTTAGTGGGACTGGACTACGACTCGTGGTTGGACTTCCGAACGGATATTTGAAAGACATGAGTAATAATGCAAGCAATGCTATGAGTTGGGTTAAAGAGAATGTGCAGGCATTCCTTCCCAATACCAGTATTTGTGGGATTGCTGTGGGGAATGAAGTTTTAGGAGGAAGTAATTATGAACTCTGGGGGGAGCTTTTAGATGCAATGAGAAATGTTTACAGTGCCTTGACTAAGCTTGATTTAGCTGATGCAGTTCAGATTACCACAGCACATTCACAAGCCGTTTTTGCTAATTCCTACCCCCCATCTTCTTGTGTATTTAAAGACAATGTAGTTCAATTTATGAAGCCTTTATTGGAGTTCTTTCAACAAATTGGTTCTCCTTTCTGTTTAAATGCTTATCCATTCTTGGCCTACATGAGTGATCCAGAGAATATTGATATTAATTATGCTCTATTCCAGAAAACTCAGGGGATCTATGATCAAAAAACTGATCTCCACTATGATAACATGCTGGATGCTCAGATTGATGCAGCATATGCTGCATTAGAAGATGCCGGGTATGAGAAGATGGAAGTGATAGTTACAGAGACAGGTTGGGCTTCTCATGGAGATGATAATGAAGCTGCAGCAACAACAGAAAATGCAAGAACATACAATTATAACCTCCGAAAGAGGCTTGCGAAGAGAAAGGGAACTCCTCTTAGGCCAAAAAATGTGGTTAAGGCATACATTTTTGCAGTATTCAATGAGAATAATAAACCTGGGCCAACTTCTGAGAGGAATTATGGTTTGTTCAAGGCTGATGGGAGCATTTCTTATGATATAGGTTACGATGGACTTAAAGCTTCATCTGCAGGTTCACTACTTCTGAAGGTATGAGGCTTCTTAACCTATGAAATACATTAATTTACTTGGCTGTGTATTTACCTATATTTTACCAACTCTGCTGATCATACTATATTTTACCACCTCTGCTGATCATGCTATCTTTTGTCTTTCCTATTTTTGTGTTCAATGATGCAGCCTGCGCAAGCTCCATGTTGGTTTAGTTCGCTTAGGATGCTGACAATATCAACTTTGTCATTGCTTTTACTGTTAAGAGAATGATATTGACTGGATTTGGTCGAATACCGAGATTCAGTAGTGAAAAGTTCTAGGTTTAATACCTAATGTTACCCCATTAGAGCATTGTAGATACAACACATCTTCTATTCTCATAAATATTAACTGGATATGCTCATCCTTTTTTGTCTGTCTATCTCAGCAAAATTTATATTGTTTTCTCTACATGCTTATGATCAGTGAACATCGGCACTACTACTTGCTACTGTATGTTTTTCTGCATATTCTTGAATGCTTTCTCGACACATATCTTATGGTTGCTTTGCCTCGTACAAATTGGCGTTTCATGGCATTAGTGCCTGATAACTGAAATGCCTTCATCTCTATGTATCGCTAATAGGAATCCTCAATTCTCCTGCAAGCCTTTGGCCTGGGGAATAGCTGTGATCAAGCTTAAGGTTCATCTGAATATGACTTCTCGTGTGTGCTTCCTAGTTCCTATATAACTGGATGAAAATATGTGGGATTGAAAAGTTTGCCTCCCTTGCACCATGGGAAAACAAAAGTTACAGTTCCTGAAAGATGCTTTATACTGAATTTAAAGGACCAGGCGACAGAGCAAAGAAAATTTTAAGATTAGATTTTTAAAAAGCATCAATTTTTCTACCATTGTGTTCCTACCATTTTTAGTAAATCGTTTACCAATTGATTATCTTGAAATCTGAAAGAAGATTAAATGGCCAATCAATGAAATTTATGAATTTATATAACCCTGTGAAGGCTGTGAGTTGTGCAGGCTTTACTTACCTTGGCATGGTAAATGCGATTGTAAGATATTCAAGACTTGAAACTTCATCAGCCTGTCATAGTACAGTACTCACTTAATCTTATTTTTCTTAATTAATTTTCAACCGGGAAAACGAGAAGGAAGAAGATCAATAAACGATGTGTGCTGTTTAGTATCAGAGGTTGGTGTAATGTTTATCACATTTTGAGCTCAAGAGTTGAGAATAAACTGAAAAAATTTGCAGTCATAGTTGAGTGATGTGTCTGTCTGATAAAAATATCTGCGGACTATCATTCTATATCTATGGCAGTAGGTGGGATCATTTTGGTCCATAATGTCCTCTATGAAGTAATCGTGAAACCGTTTTCTTATTATGGTCAGACAAACAATATTTTCTATTTAAATTGTTGTTGTTTGGTTCAGTTTTTTGAGAAACTTGCTTGTTAACAATCCTGTAAAACAGGAAGTTTCAGAAGAAACTCTCATGTTTCTCAGTATTAACATCAAAAGCAACAGTTCCTTGGCTTGATCACAGTTGATTATTATTGACCAAGTTGGTTTCCGGATTATAGCTAGTGCCCTTAACACTTGGCAAATGTAGCAAACACAAGCAACCGGTCATTGATTCGAAAACAAAGAGAAACCAGAAGTTGTGGATTATTGCAGACTTGGTCGGCTTATGACATAGCTTGAGAAAGGCCACAAACATAATACAAGTAATGTCAATATCAACGTTTGGCAATGGCAATCATTCGCCGTTAAGTTGGTTCTAATTGGACTAAGCAGACTGATCTTAACATCATGTTCCATTGACCCGGCTTTGCTGCCACCTGCCAACTGCTCCAAGAAGATAAATACTAGTTAATCAAATCCATCTCTCCACGTGGCATGAACCCATATGGATGAAGATCCTGACATGCATTCCCTATTCTCAATATATATATATACAAATCAAGCCATTGTGTTCAAGAACACCTCATTGAGCATTAGTGTAAAAGGGGCGACCTCTGGTTTTTCAGAACACAGACATGGCTAGAGCAAGCAAAGTGACATTGTTGGTGGTTCTCGCGGCGGTCCTCGGATTAATGACGATGACAGTGGAGGCGGCAGACCACATCGTCGGTGACAGCACCGGATGGCTGTCGCCTCCCAGCCCAAACTTCTATTCTATCTGGGCTTCAGACCAGACTTTGCAGTTGGAGACACTCTAAGTAAGCATTTTCACATCCGCCCCGATCCAAATACATTATATGCAGTTAAAGCTGGTCTAGATACTTAACAGAGTTCAAGAACCTATAATGGAGATTTGTAGAATCTCACAACCTGTTCGTTCTTTTTCGGCAGCATTCAACTTCGCTACAGGAGTACATGATGTGGCCATTGTATCGAAGAGTGATTATGACAATTGCAACACTGCAGCTAACAACGTCCAGGCCTCAGGACCTACAACCATCACTTTGAGCTCCACAGGCGAACACTATTACCTTTGCACCTTCTCAGACCACTGCTCCAGAGGCCAAAAGCTAGCCATCACCGTTGGTGGCAACAGCTCTTCCACCCCCACAACTTCACCCCCGAACGCCGCGTCTACCACCACTGTTTTCTCTGCCTTTGGTTTGATGTTCACGTCCATGATCATTGCTCTCTTGTTATCCTGATCATATCACATGATATGTACTAGTTTAATACTACCACCCTACTGCTTCCTCCAGACTTCATTAACTTTCAATTCAATGGGAGATCATCTGCCATGAGTACTCGTTTTCCTTGATAGCGACTTTTTGGTGCCTTGTGTGGATTGTTGGAATACTTAATTATTTGTATTTTAACGTAATCTGTGATTGACGTAATCAGTGTCAGCTTGCATCAAATTGGTGCCTGCTCCAGATCATCACCTTAACCTATCCATAAATCTCCATCAATCCATATCTTCAAAGATTTAAGAAGCTCTGAAGCAGAAGATCTGATGTGCAAAACATTAGATTACCTGCAGAAACTCTGGCAGAAAAGGTTGAACATTTAAGTATCAGGGTATAGCAATTCCAATCAGTTGCATGTCAATTACAAGAAAATGAGACCACATCAAGGGAAGAAAAAATGGAGTTTTCAAGCGGCTTAATTATTTGATAAATCAATGATTCAGATCTAAGTAGCGTGTTCAAATTAATTAAATCCATATATTGTATAAGATAATTGATCACTTCTATCATCATGTTCTGATCAATTCTAGATCAGATGCATACCCATCTTTCAAGAGACCCCTTATTTTATATGCCTATTAGAGGATGGGAACTTCAGTTTCCCCTCTTTGGGATTCCCAAAAGAAGGTGAAAGCTTTATATGGAAGAGTGGGAATGGATTTGGATACTGACTTTTATAGTATGCCTGAGTCGATGGCACTTTCTTTGGCCTCATCTAAATTGCTCATGTTCAAACCTCTTTAGTTGTCAACAACATGAGACTTGAATATGCACCATCACTTCTCCAGAGAAGTTATTGGAAGATTAATGAATGAATACTCATCCATTAATGAACTCTAACTCGGATGAGTTTTCATATTTTTTGTCTTTTTCTATCGGTTAAATTCGTTAAACCGTTATTCTTCGAAAAGTTACAATATATGACTTTATTGTATGGGATTGAGTGTCAAAATTGTGATAGTTAGAAATAGATAAAAAGGGTATAAAGAAATAGTTTGGTAGTTGAAAGTGGGATAGCTAAATCTCCAAACATGCTGGAATCTAATGCTAGGATTGGTCTTATGGTCCTTTTCCTCCAAGAACAACTTTTTCTAATGCATGTCCTGGTTATAACCCCAAGAATGACAACATATGCCTTTGCCATTTCTCTGACCAAGCCTTTTTTTGGGATTTATGGACTCAATTTGCAAGTTCCTAACCACAAGAACTGGACTCCGAAAAAGTGACAGCACGAGGAGATGAGCACCAATTCTTTTGAATAGTAAAACGCCTGACGTGGTCTTTAAGGTTTGGTGGGTTCAGGCGCGGCAATATCTCCAGAATTTCTGCAAGTCTCTTTTCATGGCCGCCTTGGATGGTTTCGATTAGGTGGACCAAAAACCAAACATGTGTTTTCCACCCAATGGTTTACATTTTGATCTCATCTTCAGAGGAAAAACATGAACTTTTTCTATAAATATGACAAGTTCTCTTCAGAGAACAGAAGCTGAATGTACAGGGGCGATCTGACCTCAGAGAACACAAACCATGGCAGGAGAACTGAAGATGGCATTTCTTGCAGTAATTGCAACAGCTTCTTTGTTGCAGAGCTCAGTTGCTCAGACGAACCATGTAGTTGGAGGCTCCTCAGGCTGGACCATTCCTAGTTCTGGTTCTGGTTCTTACTCCTCTTGGGCTGCAAACCAGGACTTTTCTGTTGGAGACACACTTGGTAACCTCACAATCTGTTAAAACTAAGGTAGTCTGAAGTGTCAGGTTTTGGTATGAACTGGGTTGTATAAAAGATATGATCTTTCAAACCTGTTGCTTGCTCATTTTGCAGTGTTCAATTTTACAAATGGGATTCATGATGTTGCCCAAGTCACTAGGTCAGATTATGATGGTTGTTCTACGATCAATCCTATTTTCTTGGAGACCACAAGCCCTGCTAGTATCACACTCAATGCTACTGGAGAACACTACTTTATCTGCAATTTCACAGGTCATTGCAGTGCGGGTCAAAAACTGATGATCAATGTCAGTGCAGCTTCTTCTTCTTCTTCTCCTTCTCCAATCTCCTCTCCTTCTCCAGCTCCTCAAAGGAGTCCTTCACCGGATTCCACCCCCTCACCAGCACCAGCACCAGTACCGGCACCAATAGGTGTGCATAGAGTTAAGTATAGAGTTGACCAACTGTAACCTTCCCCT
>JAOTAY010000190.1:450353-474174 GCA_025629805.1 Erythroxylum baracoense
GCAGGTGCAATGGAAGAGGAAATGCAATCTCTTGAGAAGAACAAGACATGGAAGCTGACACAACTACCGAAGGGAAAGAAGGCAATTAAATGCAAATGGGTATTTGCAAAGAAAGAAGGACTTCATGACAAAGATGATATTCGTTACAAGGCAAGGCTATGCTCAGAAGAAGGGAATTGATTATAATTAGGTATTTTCTCCAGTTGTTAAACATTCATCCATTAGATTTTTGTTGGCCTTGGTATCACAGTTGAATTTAGAGCTAGCTGGTGACTTGAAGGAAGAAATCTATATGATTCAGCCATATGGATACAAGGTTGTTGGTAAAGAAAATTGGGATTACGATCTGAGCAAATCGTTGTACGGACTCAAACAATCTCCAAGGCAGTGGTACAAACGATTTGACAGATTTATGAAGGGTCAGAAGTATACAAGAAGTAAATACGATCATTGTGTGTATTTGCACAAACTTCAAAATGGGTCCTACATCTACCTACTCTTATTTATTGATTGCGACAAATAGCCAAAGTGATATTGACATATTGAAGACTCAGTTGAGTAAAGAGTTCGAGGTGAAAATTTTGGGGGAAGCTAAGAAGATTCTCGACATGAAGATAAGCAGGGACAGAAAGAGAGGCAAGCTTTGGCTATCACAGAAGCAGTATTTGAAAAAGGTATTACAACATTTTGGTATGCATGAAGATAAAAAACTTGTAAGTACCCCACTTACTCCTCATTTGAAACTTAGTAGCTGATTATCTCTAACAACAGGTGAATAGCGAGAATACATAGTGAAAGTCCCATATGCTAATGCAGTTGGTAGCTTGATGTATGCAATGGTGTGTACGAGACCAGATATTTCATAGGCTGTTAGTATTGTCAACAGGTACATGCATGATCTAGGCAAGGGTCATTGGGAAGCTATGAAATGAATTCTACGTTATCTCCAAAATACAGTAGATATTGGATTGACATTCGAGCGGGGATGAATCACTTGGTCAATGTGTAGTTGGATATTATAATTCTGACTATACAAGTGACTTGGATAAGTGACGGTCTACAACTGGCTATTTGTTCACTTTAACAAAGGCGTCAGTTAGTTGGAAGTCTACTTTGCAGTCAACGGTGGCTTTGTCTACAACAGAGGCAGAGTATATGGCGATTACAAAAGTTGTGAAAGAGACAATTTGGCTTTATGGGTTGCTTAAAGACTTGGGAGTTGGTCAAAAAATAACTTGAGGTATATTCTGATAGTCAGAGTGCTATTCATTTACCAAAGAATCAAGTCTTTCATGCACGGACAAAGTACATTGACGTTCGCTATCATTTTGTGCGGGAAATTCTTGAAGAAGAGGAGATACTTCTCTAGAAGATTCACACGACGGAGAATCCTGCATATATGCTGACCAAGGTGGTTACAAAAGCCAAGTTTGAACATTGTTTAGACTTGGTTAATATTCTGCACATTTGAGTTGGAGCCTGAAGATGCAAATTTGGAAGCACTGCGAAGACTATTTTTTATTATTTGTTTGATTGAGAAGATTTATATTTAGTGGGATAAGAAATTGTGCCAAGATAGAGATTTGTTACTATTTGGCACCTTTTTACAATCCCACATCGTGAGTTTATGTATTTGGGGGGGGGGGGAGGTTGACAGTTATAAAAGAATTCCTCCTCCTACTATAAACCATCCAAAATTTTTTTTGCTCCTCCTATATAAGTAAAACGGGCTGCTTAAGTGGTGCTCCGAAGACGTAGGTACAATTGGTCGAACTCTGTTATCAAATTTTCCCGGGTGTGTTCTTTCTTTATTATTCTGCATTTACTGTCTTGTTTCTTTTTAAGTTGTAGTATAGTATTCAATATTATTTGTAGGGTATATTTGTAGTGTTGTGTTCAATTTATTTAGGTGTGTTTACTATTCGTGTGTATACATAGGTTAGGTTGTGATAAATACACTGTGTACATAATTTCTGTCTAAGAGACCGGGTTTTAAGTAGGATCGTTTGCGACCCCCTCTGGCCTTTCCTGGGACTTTACGTGGAATGGTAATACTGTCTAAGAGGTCATTGTGATTTTTTCTGGGTATTACCGAATCGGTTCACTTCATTAGTTGTTTACCTTAGAGGAAAAAATTACCCGATTTTCACTACAGTAGCTGTTAAGGTGGATCCCCAAAGAATGCACTTCTTCTTCTCTTTTTTCCCCTTGCAATGTCAACTTGATATATTTCATAAGCCTATAGGTAACTCCGGGGACATTTCATTGAAATCTGATCTATAAGATAATGCCGTTGCATTTTCCTGAAGTAAAGGAAGATGTTTCTGCAACGTAGATGAGCCATGCCATGCCATTCTCCAACAGTGGTACCTTTCTCTTCCATGTAGTCTCTGTAATGAAAATCAGGTAATTTTTCCCTCTAAGGTAAATAACTAGTGAAGTGAACCGATTCAGTAATACAAAAAAAAATCACAATGATCTCATAGATAGTATTACTATTCCACGTAAAGTCCCAGGAAAAGGCAGAGGGGTCACAAATGGTTCCATTTAAAACCCGATTTTCTAGACAGAAATTACGTGCACGGTGTATTCATCACAACCTAACTCATGTATACATATGAATAGTAAATACACCTAAATAAATTGAACACAGCCCTACTAATATACCCGACAAATAATATTGAATACTATGCTACAACTTGAAAAGAAACAAGACAATAAATGTCGAATAATAAAGAAAGAACACATCTGGAAAAATTTGATAACGGAGTTCGGCACCAATTGTGCCTACGTCTTCGGAGCACCACTTAAGCAACCCATTTTACTTATATGGGAGAGGAACAATTTTTTTTGGATGGTTTATAATAAGGGGAGGAGTTCTTTTATAACTGCCAACCTCCCCCCCCCCCCAAACACATAAACTCATGATGTAGGATTGTGAAAAGGTGTCAAATAGTAACAAATCTCCACCTTGGCACAATTTCTTATCCCACTAAATATAAATTTTCTCAATCAAACAAATAATAAAAAACAGTTTTCGCGGTAATTCCAATTTTGCACCTTCAGGCACCAACTTAAATGTGCAGGATATTAATCAAGTCTAAATAATGTTCAAACTTGGCTCTTGTAACCACCTTGGTCAGCATATCTGCAGGATTCTCTGTCGTGTGAATCATCTGGAGAAGTATCTCCTCTTCTTCGAGAATTTTCCGCACAAAATGATAGCGAACGTCAATGTACTTTGTCCGTGCATGAAAGACTTGATTATTTGCTAAATGAATAGCACTCTGACTATCAGAATATACCTTAAGTTGTTTCTGACCAACTCCCAAATCTTTAAGCAACCCATAAAGCCAAATTGCCTCCTTCACAGCTTCTGTAAGCGCCATATACTCTGCCTCTGTTGTAGACAAAACTACCGTTAACTGCAAGTAGACTTTCAACTAACTGGCACCTTGCCTTTGCTAAAGTAAACAAATAGCCAGTTTTAGACCTTCGCTTATCCAAGTCAGCTGCATAGTCAGAATCACAATATCCAACTACGCATTGATCAAGTGATTGATCCCGTTCGAATGCCAATCTAATATCTTCGGTATTTTGGAGATACCATAAAATCCATTTCACAGCTACCCAATGACCCTTGCCTAGATCATGCATATACCTGCTAACAACACTAATAGCCTGTGAAATATCTGGTCTTATTCACACCATTGCATACATCAAGCTACCAATTGCATTAGCATACGGGACTTTCACTATGTATTCTCGCTCTTCATCTATTGTTAGAGATAACTAGCTACTAAGTTTCAAATGAGGAGCAAGTAGGATACTTACAAGTTTTGTATCTTCATGCATACTAAAACTTTGTAATACCTTTTTCAAATACTGCTTCTGTGACAGCCAAAGCTTGTCTCTCTCTTTGTCCCTACTTATCTCCATGCCGAGAATCTTCTTGGCTTCCCCCAAATTCTTCATCTCAAACTCTTTACTCAACTGAGCCTTTAATATGTAAATCTCACTTTGGCTCTTTGCTATAATCAGCATATCATCAACATATAAGAGTAGGTAGATGTAGGACCCATCTTGAAGTCTGTGCAAATATACAAAATGATTGTATTTGCCTCTTGTGTACTTTTGACCCTTCATAAATCTGTCAAATCGTTTATACCACTGCCTTGGAGATCGATTGAGTCTGTACAACGATTTGCTCAGATTGTAAACCCAATTTTCTTTACCAGCAACCTTGTATCCATTTGGCTAAATCATATAGATTTCTTCCTTCAAGTCACCGTGTAAGAACGCGGTTTTCACATCAAACTGACTAAATGCAACTGTGCTATCAAGGCCAACAAAATTCTAATAGATGAATGTTTAACAACTAGAAAAAAATACCTCATTATAATCAATTCCCTCCTTCTAAGCGTAGCTTTTAGCCACTAACCTTGCCTTGTAGCGAATATCATCTTTGTCAGGAAGTCCTTCTTTCTTTGCAAATACCCATTTGCATCCAATTGCTTTCTTTCCTTTCGGTAGTTGTGTCAACTTCCTTGTCTTGTTCTTCTCTAGAGATTGCATTTCCTCTTCCATTGCACCTACCCATCTGCCACTTTCTGAACTTCAGATTGCTTATGGGAAGGTAGATGGAACATCATTAACAACTAGAAGTGCATAAGTTACCATGTCGGTAAAACGAGCAAGTTTTTGAATCTCTCGTCTTTCCTTTCTAACAGTAATTGGCTCTAATCACTACGGAGGTTCTTGGATCGAAACCTCTTCCTCATCTGACTCTTCTTCTGCCATAGGAGAGTCACTAATGGTGCTTTTTGCTAGGATAACCATTGTCTGCTCAAACTTTACCTACTTCGCAGTATACTCTACCTGCTGTGGAGTACCATCAGTCTCTTCTGGATTTACCTTATTCAACATGGCAGATTCGTCAAAGGTAACATCTCTGTTGATAATTTTCTTCTTTGCCTCTAGACACCATAAACGGTATCCTTTAACTCCAGCATTGAAGCCCATAAATAAAACAATTTTGCTCGTAGATCTAACTTTGATTCATTCACATGATAATATGCAGTAGAACTAAAAACATGCAAAGAATCATAATCAGTAGTAGGTTTTCCGAACCATTCCTCTAAAGGAGTCTTGCCACCTATAGCAGATGATGGCAAGTGATTTACAAGATGTTGATCGTATGTCACAGCCTCAACCCAAATTTTTTTGCCTAACTCAGCATTAGACAACATATAACGAACTTTCTCCACTAGTGTCTTGTTCATACGCTCTGATACTCCATTCTGTTGCGGTGTTTTTCTGACTGTGAAGTGCCGAACTATGCCACACTCTTGGCATACCTTCAGGAATGAATCGCTCTTGTATTCTCCACCATTATCTGTTCGGAGAACTTTGATCCTCCTTGTTTGGTTTTCAATTTGAGCTTTCCACACTCTTTTGAAAAAATCATTAACAAAAGTAACAAATAATGCCTACCTCGGATTGATGGAGTCTTGGCAGGTCCCCACACATCTGAGTGCACATAATCCAAAATGCCCTTGGTATTATAGATAGTAATGTCAAATTTCACTCTTCGATATTTTCTCAGAATACAATGCTCACAAAATTCTAATTTGCAAGTCTTCGTACTTTTTAAGAATCCCTGTTTGGCAAAATTTTGCAAGAATTTCTCACCAACATGTCTCAACCGCATATGCTACAGCTTTGTTGCATCTGCATCTTTTTTGCTACTCAAAGTTGTTGTTGCTGTTATCCTAATCACTGTATTACCTTGGTAGTAATACAGTTGTTCTTCCTTACACCTTTTAACATTACCAGTACTCCTGAAGTTGCTTTAAGAATTCCATCTCGTATCATCACAACTAGGCCTTTTAATTCTAAAGCTCCCAATGAGATGAGATTCTTCTTCAACTTTGGCACATACTGCATATCTCGCAAAATTCTGGTCGATCCGTCACGATTTTATAGTTTGATTGAACCTATCTTGGCTGTTTTACATGAATTACCATTGCCTATGTAAACAATCCTACTATCAAGTTCTTGAAAGTCAAAGAACCACTCGCAGATGAGACACATATGGTAGGTGCAACCTGAAACCAATATCCACTCGTTTGGATGCGATGTTGAAGGTGAAACCACTAAAGAGATGTCTGATTCCGCATCACTTTTGCATTTTGCAACATTTGCATCTTGTGGAGCCATCCCTTTCTTCTTCAACTTTGGACAGCCTTTCTTCCAATGTCCTTTTTCATGACAGAAAGCACACTCATCTTTGGCAACTCGACTTTTTGATTTGGATCTCCCTCTTCTCTGCTTTGACTGGCTTTGCTGACGACCTCTTATCACCAATGCTTCTTTTGTTGTTGATAATTTGATTTTCATCTTATCCTGCTTTCTCAATTCATGCCTATACAAAGCAGAACAAACAGTATCTAATGACTCATTTTCCTTCCCATGAAGTAATGTAGTCTCCAAATGTTCAAATTCATCGAGAAGAGATGATAACAGCATCAACGCCAAATTCTCATCCTCAAATTTCACATCTAAATTTACCAGGCTTGCTACTAACTGATTAAACATAGTAATGTGTTCATTCATAGTAGTACCTAGTCGATAATTAAAACGAAACAATCTCTTCTTCGTAAGGAGCTTATTCTGACCACTCTTTTTCAGAAATTTGTCCTCCAATCCCTTCCACAATTTGTGAGTAGAAGTCTCATTCTTGAAAGCATACTTCTGCTCTCTGGACAGGCACGACCGAATTGTTCTACACGCCAACCAGTTAATTGTTCTCCAATTTTTATCTTCAACATCTTCCGGTTTCCGTTCCTCGATGGCAACATCAAGACCCTATTGAAAAAGGAAGTCCAAGATTTTCCCTTGCCACATGCCGAAATGGCCAATATCGTCAAATATTTCCATTGCAATTTCAAACTTGACTGTGAAGACCTCGACCATGATTACGAGGAGCCCGATGTCCCTGGTGTCATACTTGAAGCAGTCTCCTTTGTTTCTTGATCTTTAGTTGCCATTACAAACTCAAAATATAGTATTCAACATTACAACAATTACAAACAAGCTAAGGACGAACCTTCGACTCTGATACCACTTGTAGTGAAAATCAGGTAATTCCTCTAAGATAAACAACTAATGAAGTGAACCGATTCGGTAATACCCAGAAAAATTCACAATGACCTCCTAGACAGTATTACCATTCCACGTAAAGTCTCAAGAAAAGGCGGAGGGGTCATAAACGGTCCCACTTAAAACTCGGTCTCTTAGACAGAAATTACGTGCATTGTGTATTTATCACAACCTAACTCATGTATACACACGAATAGTAAATATACCCAAATAAATTGAACACAACACTACATATATACCCAACAAAAAATATTGAATATTATACTATAACTTGAAAAGAAACAAGACAATAAATGCGGAATAATAAAGAAAGAATACACTCGAAAAAATTTGATAATGGAGTTCGGCTAATTGTGCCTACGTCTCCGAAGCACCACTTAAGCAACCCGTTTTACTTATATGGGAGAAGAGCAAATTTTTTGTGTGGATAATTTACAATAGGAGGAGGAGTTCTTTTATAACTGTTAACCTCCCCCCTAAATACATAAACTCACGATGTGAGATTGGGAAAAGATGCCAATAATAACAATACCTTCGTTTAGTTTCTTGCAATTCTCCATGGATGATATACTTGCTCCACTAGCCAACTCTCATTCAACTAAGCGGTGAAATTAAACAAGAAGCTAAAAGACAACAAAGTCCTGAATTTATGGATGAAATACTTTCTTCATTAGCCAAGTCCTCATTCAAGTAGGCAGTGAAATTAAAAGCAATAAGCAAAACAGCAATAAATTCCTGAATTCATCCAATAACATCTGAAAGGATACTATAGATGAGTTAGTTTCCTGATTCCAACAACTCTAAGAACAGTTACAAAAATAGCAATCAAACTCTGAATTTCATTAACATGTCACTTCTCTTGCTGGATCACAACTTGCAATCTTGCTGCTACTGAGTAGGTAGTGTGATTGAACTGATTACAAAAATGAGTTTGCAAAAATGGTTGCCAGTAGAATCTCAATTTCCAAATATATACACTAAGACGAGAAAATAACCCTACAAACCTGAAATTCTATTCGACTGATGACCAAAATTGCCCATTCTCAGTGTTGTCACTGAACGGTGCCTTGCGCTTTCTGATGTTTGCATCTAAATACTGATCTTCTTTATTTGCAAACAACTTAATGGAACAGGATTCAAGGGGTTGATTAGGACCCCTACCAGGAAAGAAACAGAACTCGTTGCTGTTGTTGGTCTGTGGCAAAAGATCAACATACATGCTCTTATCTTGGGAGCTGCTTGAGGCAATACCTACAGTTTCTCGAGCCAAACTCCTTTCCACGTTAAGACGTGTGTCTGAAACTATACTCAGCCTTAAGGACAAGTCAAATTCTCTCCCATGTGGCTTCTCATGCGTGTCCCTGAGATCTGTCTGTGTGGCGCTCCCTGAAGCAATTTCACCACCAGAACACGATAGAAAGTTCTGCAGGACACCCACTTCAGCAGGCTCTACAACCGATCTACCAACAGATTTACCAACAAGTAGAGTGTTAAAGTTCATTTTCTCCGGGACTTGGGAATTCAACTGGGACTCATCCATTTGATAATGATATCCATAATACAGGGGATAAACTGAACCCAAGTTCAGCTGCATGTTATTTTGTTGGCCCATATTAGTTTTCCTAACTATTAAACCAGAAGAGGGGACATTTCCATAAAGGTAAGAGTAACTGCCAAGAGGCGTGATAGTACCAGTTTGAGTAGTAAGATGGTTAGATTCTAGAACTGGAATGACGGAATTAGTAGAAGTTGTGGCTCTGGCAAAATTCAATTGATTGCTTGAGTGCAGTAAAGGTAGCTGAAAACATCCTTCGTTACTAGCTTTTTCTGAAACTCTATAAGGTGGGGGCGAAGGTTCGTGCGCTCTTGGGCTGAGGTAACTTCTGACATTGCTATGGCGTTGGCTTCTTGAAGCTCTCACAGGAAAGCAGCCCAGAGTGAGGGCAGCTAAACACATTTTCAGGCAAACATATATGATTTAGTACAACAAATCTAGATAAACCAAACTGATTAAAGAGTCAAATGAATCAAGCCAGCTAATGCATGGTTTCAGAATCTGGACTTACTGAACACCAAAGTCAAATTTAAACAGCAGCAAGTAAACCAAGTTTTCAGAATTTTTAGACCACTATGCAACCAAAATGAAAACAACCAATAAGAAGTCATTACCTTCAACGCAAGGAGGCAAAAGCTCTCCAGTTTCGCTGCTCTCATCTCTCCGGATGATGGTATCAACAGCATCATTGAGACGGTCCCACAATGTTTCCGAGCCCAAATACTCGGCCTGGACCATAAAAACACACTTTAAAACAAAATGAAAAACGTCGAGCAATACGCAAGCACAACCACCAAGAGGGAAAGCACCTCAGAGTTGGCTTTGGAGTACATGATCTCCTCAGCTCTCAAGACCACAACAGGCAACTTCTCTTGCCATTCTTTGTTATTTCTAGTTGCAGTACTGTGAGTCTTATTCACGACCCTAATCAAGAAACACAAGAAAACTTTTAAAAAAACTCACCATGTACACAAACTTTCAACTTGGATCCAAGAAACCAACAAAAAACTGAGAAAAATCCAGAACCTGAAAATTTGCTGTATGATTGAACCTCTCATCGGCTGGTGCCTCTCGCTGTGCCAAGCCTTCTTCACACATTCATACGGTCTCGGCCCTGGCCTTGGCATCTTTTCATCAACCACTCGCTCACTTCAAATCCCACTCACACACACACACACAGTTTGAAGATATTTAAGCTTCTTACAGTGGAGATTACACAACTACATGGATATATATGTAAGGGTCACTTCACTTTTTACAATTCATATGTTGTTTTCGACCCTTTTCAAATCAGAACTTGTAGTTCGCAAGTTGGGATAGTAAAAGTGGTAAAAGAGAAACAGCAAAAGAGTGGAGGAGGTGTTCCTTTCCCACATTACCTTCAACAGTTCGGAGAGATTCACACACAAACACACTTATTGTACTTGCAGTCCTACTTTTGGTTTGTGAAAAAGCGTAATGTTTCTCTCCCAAAGTGGAGGTGAGTGTCAAACACAAAAAAGGCAGCCCCTTTGATCATAATCAAAGCATTTATACATTAAAAATCAAATCTTTCTTTGCATTGAATTTCATGTACGATGTTGCTCAATATGGGCAGAGCTAACAATGACATTTTATCTTACACTCCATAAGAGCTTATGTAAAACTTATTTCTAAGTTGGTGAATTGGACTTATTTTCATTTTAAATTAACATATTAATTTAAAATTTAAAAAAATTTTGAAAAAAAAAATTAAAGAGTTTCTCATTTTGTCTTTTTTTTAAATTAGTGTTGGTTATTTTGATAGCTAGAGCAAATAAGGATGACAAAAATGACCCGATTTACTCGGCCAGACCTATTTTTGACCTAAATTAAGTAAACCCATTCTTTTAAAACGACGTCGTTTTGAAATTTTTTTATTTAGAAAAACAAACGACAGGTCGAGCCACAGCCTGGTCATCCCGACCCAAGCAGACGACGGGCTAGCCCGCGGCCACTGTAACCAAGAGCGCCCGAGTCCAACCCGCTGGTCAAAAAAAAAATCATCAAATAACACAAAAGAAAACAAAGGAGGAAAAAGAAAAACCATTAAATTAAAAAAAAAAGTAGCGTCAAGAGGAAGAATCCTCTACATTGGAAGCAACCTCCTCCAGTACAACTCCATCGTTATCATCGTCGTCGTCACCGTACATCTGATCAAGAACCAGCACCAAACCCATGGCAAAAGCAGCATCAAACCCAGGCTGAAGACACAGCAAGAAAACATCCTTCCCAAGCAGAACGTGAGTGGTGGGGTCCACTTTCCTTTTGATCTCAGCCACACATTCCCTTGATGATGTGATTATGTTGCTGTAAATGGTACAGCATCTACGACCGTACGATCCCTCGATACAGTACTCCTCAGCTCCATCACCGCCCACCCCCACCACCAATTGTGACCGTCTGATTATACTCGATTTAAACACACTAAATACAGGATCTTGATCTTCCTGCCTCTCTCCCATAAACCCTTCCCATCGGTGATGCAGACTAGGTTTCTGCTGCATCATGATCAAACCAAACCAACCATTACGTATACTACACCAACACAAACTCTATAATGGAAGACAGTAACTGACCTTTCGAAGAAGGGTGAGGAGGCACTTGCCGGAAGCATCCATGAGAACGAGCTCGTCCGAGTGAAGGCGAGGGGAGTAGGAATCGGAGCGGAGGATGAGTTGGCGGTCGGGATTGTAGACGACGAAACCGTCTCCGGGGAAGAAGACGGAGGTCTTGTGAACAGTGAGGTTAGTTTCGTGGTCGAAGCAAAACTGAGCATCCACAACCACACCTGTTCCTGTCATTTCATTCAATAGAGCTGTGGCAGTGAAAGGTAAGGAGAAGGTTGGTTTGGCTTTTATCTATTTAAGGAAAGGAATTGAGCTATGGTTGGTTTTGCTTTAATGGGGAATGCTAATGGAGGTCGATTGTTGTGGATCAATATTAACGGAGGCCCATCGTTAGGTCTACCCACACGTATAAAAGTGACGACACATTTACTACACTCGGGCCAATGCGGCTCTATACTTTCGGCTCGAGTAGATCATCGAAGTCGATATTCGTTCAAATTGTGAGGGCCTCGTCGAGAAGAAATGGCGAACCCAGGGACGCCAACGGCGCCAAAACCGCACACGACGGCAGACTGGATGCTCCCGGGACCTCCCTCGCGCAACAACTTTGGGGCACTCGACCCCTCACCTGCCGGCCTCCTCGCCTTCCCCTCCGGCTCCTCCATTACCGTCCTCGACTCCCGCTCTCTCCAGCTCATCGCTGCCGTACCTCTTCCTCCTCCGCAGTCGTCGTCGTCGTCCTCCTCCTCCTCTTCGTCTCTATCTCCTTTCATCACTTCCGTCCGATGGATCCCTCTCTCTCCTATTCGTGACCTTCTGTCCACTGAGCCCTCCTCATCTTATCTCCTCCTCGCCGTCGCCGACCGCCACGGCCGCATTGCCATTCTCGATCTCCATCTCAAGTCCTTCGTCCTTTGGCTTGATCCTGACGGTTCCAAATGCGGAGTTCAGGATCTTTGTTGGATCCTCATCCGCCCTGATTGCTTCGCTCTTGCTGCCATCTCTGGACCTTCCACACTATCTCTTTACACCACCAGCAACGCCTCCTCTAATCGCTGCTTCTTCAAATACGACGCGTCGCCAGAGTACTTGTCCTGTATCCACCGCGATCCCTTCGATTCCCGCCATTTCTGCGTCATCGGTTTCAAAGGCTTCCTGTTGTCTGTCAAAGTGTTGGGAGACACAGAAGACGATATCGCATTGAAAGAATTTCAGATTAGTACGGACTTCAAGGATCTGGCGAAGCTAGAGAAGGACGCTGCCGGTGGATCGCCGGCTCCGGCTTCGGCTGTATTCCCGTTTTACAATGTGAAGTTCGCGTTTTCTCCGCTCTGGAGGCACATCTTGTTTGTGACGTTTCCTAGAGAATTGGTGGTGTTCGATTTGAAGTATGGGACTTCGCTTTTCAGTGCTTCATTGCCGAGAGGGTGTGGAAAGTTTCTGGATGTGTTGCCTGATCCCAACAACGAGTTGCTCTACTGCGCACACGTTGATGGGAAGCTCAGTATTTGGCGCCGAAAAGAGTAAGTGTTCTTTGGCACTCAACATTCACATGTTCTATCTACAAAAACGGCATTGCTAATTGTAACATTTAAGATCATCGAAGAATGATTGAATGTTGTTTGATACTTTTATAGTTGGGCTAGCTTAAGTTAACAGTAAATGCACGTATAGAGATAACAGAATTAAGCGAGTAATTAGAGGTAAAGCGTTGTTGGTTTTGTGGCTGTTATTGCATTTTTTTTGTTTTCGTCTTTGCTTGACGTCATGAGATTGTACTTATGTCGATGTACAATCACAGAGGAGAGCAGGTGCATGAAATGTGTGCAATGGAGGAATTAACGCCCTCAATCGGCACATCTGTTCCCTCCCCTTCAATTCTAGCAGTTACAATCAGTCAAGCAGAGTCCACCCTTCAAAGTATTGCCAAGTTGTATTCTGAGGCACCTAATTCTCCTTTGTCCAATGTTGATTTTGACAATCCTTTTGATTTCTGTGATGATACTATTCTTCTCTGTAAGATACAAATGATCTCCATTTCTGATGATGGAAAAATATGGAATTGGCTCTTGACTGCTAAAGGGACCGGAGAAACGCAAGAGGATAGTACTGACTTGAGTGTGGTTTCTAACACTGGTGAAGTACCAGTTAAAGGTTCTCGATCTGACTCTTTAGCTTCAATTGATAGAATTGCTTTTGAAGCAAGCAAGCTACGACAGAGTGGCGGTAAAAGCCACTCATCATCTACTTTCAGCCAGGGAGATGTATCATTTAAGGTCTGTGATCAAATAGTTGCACAATGCTACTTTATTCTCGTTTTCATGATTTTATTAGTGATTGAAGCTTGTAAATTTACTTGTTGAACAATAGGAACTTCATGTTATTAGAAAGTTAGAACATTTAGTTAACTTTGTCTTCTTTCTTGGGAGTCAATCTTGGTACAGGTGCCACATTTACTCTTTTTAATTTTTTTTGCATGTGTGAATGATACTATTATTCATCGTGTGAAACTTTGAAAGGTTATTCTCTGATAGTTACAACCCAAATTCTATTGCAGATCAGCTTAGTTGGTCAGCTTCAACTTCTTTCTTCAACAGTTACCATGCTGGCTGTACCCACCCCTTCTTTGACAGCTATTTTGGCCCGTTAGTTTCATCTTGACATTCGATTTGCCCTTGTCTGTTAAACTTTTACTTTTATTTTGTACTTGGTAATTATCGTGACTTAGAAAAACATGTCAATAATTTTAATGATGAAATGATACAACGATCAGGTGGGGGCAATTATCCCGCTGTAGCTGTTCCACTGGTTGCTTTGGGAACTCAGAGTGGGACCATTGACATTGTTGATGTTTCTGCCAATGCTATTGCTGCTAGCTTTGCTGTCCATAATGGAACAGTGAGGGGATTACGGTGGCTTGGAAATTCTAGGCTTGTCTCATTTTCTTACACTCAGGTTCTGCATCTGACTGGGATTTTTTTGTCTAAATACACCACAATACTTTCCCTTTCCTTTTCTTCTTCTTTTTATCTTCGTGTTCTTCATTGATTACATTCTTTCTCTATACTTTGACTCAGGCAAGTGAAAAGACTGGAGGTTATGTTAATAAGCTTGTGGTAACCTGTGCCAGAAGTGGCCTCAATAGGCCATTCCGGGTTATGCAAAAGCCAGAGCGTGCTCCCATTAGAGCTTTGAGGACTTCTTCTTCTGGAAGGTTGTCCTGAATCTTTATTTTTTATTGTAGTTGTTGTGTTACTAGACTCTGTGCATGTAACTGCAAACTTATATACTCCTAAATATCATTCGATAGTTTCTTTAACTGCAATACTGTGCAGATGTTTATATTGATGTTTCATATCTCAATATATTTTATAGTTGGTTTAGTTCTCTTGATTTTGAATTTTCAGGTATCTGCTTATTTTGTTCCGGGATGCACCAGTGGAGGTTTGGGCTATGACAAAAATTCCCATCATGGTTAGTTGGCTGTTCTCTTCTCTTCTTCTATCATTAGTGATTTCTTTTTTCTTCTTCATATAAGATTCATCGCCACTATTTTTGGAAATTTTATGACCTGTACTTTTCTTCTTTTAATCTTCGTTGGTTGATTGTGTGACCCTTTTAACAGTGTTCTTTATGCTCAACCATGAGAATCCTATGCATTACTTTACTTCTACATCAATGTTTTTTACATGTTAACTGTGATTAGCTAGAGGGACTAGCTTTATATTTTTTGTTTTATTCGCCCACTATTTTGCTAATTTACTGTTCACACATATTTATCCACAATTATATTTTGTGTGTTCTTCTGGTAAGTGTGTGAGCTGATTACTCTTTCATTTAGAGGATTAATTGTGTTACCTCCATGTAGCTTAGATCATTAGCCCTTCCATTCACGGTATTGGAGTGGACTCTTCCAATAGTTCCGAAGACTGTCCAAAATGGTCCTTCTAGGCAAGTTTCATTATCATCCAAAGATGGTACATCAGGAATGTCAGATGGATCCCCAAAGTCATTGTCATCGACCCCAAAGTCATCATCAACAGAGTCAAGTGAGTTTTGCACTTGGTCTGCTTACATGAGGCTAGTCTGAAACTTATTGTACTGTCTTCCCAATATCCACAAACCTTTTGAGCATGAAAGTTGCTTGTATGTGCTGCTGGATCAGGTTCAGATGCATCTCAAGATGATACAGCAGAAAGTTTTGCTTTTGCATTGGTGAATGGTGCACTTGGCGTTTTTGAGGTTCATGGCCGGAGAATCCGAGACTTCAGGTACAAGTCCTCAAGAAGAAAAGTTCATGGAATTATTTGACACGGTTCATTATGGAATTAGTTTTTATTACATGTAATTCCACAATTGCTACAGTATCATTGTTTTACAGCTCATGATGAAATCATTTCGAATTGTCTGTGAGATCTAATAGCGGGTTCATCTTTCTTTTCTATAGACCCAAGTGGCCTTCTTCCTCATTTGTTTCCTCTGAAGGATTAATAACTGCCATGGCCTATCGCTTACCCCATGTTGTATGTTCTTCCAATACTTGTATTTGATTGGATGCTTGAGGCACAATTTTGATTCTTCACTATGTTGTATCTTAAAAGTCATATTGGAACTCCTCAGGTAATGGGGGACAGGTCTGGAAACATACGATGGTGGGATGTAACAACTGGACATTCTTCCTCGTTTAACACTCACCGGGATGGAATACGACGAATCAAATTCTCACCAATAGTTCCTGGGGACCGAAACCGGGGACGTGTTGCTGTTCTTTTTCAAGACAACACTTTTTCTGTATTTGATCTTGTAAGAACAAAAACCTGGAATTGGAGTTCCATATTCTCCATTTTATATAGGCATGTATGGGTAGGATGTAAATGTAAGACTATATTACGTGGAAAGTATATCCTAGATCTGTGTTATAGTGGAAAAATTATAGTGTAATATTCTTTTGTTACTTTGTGAAAAAAAAAAACATATGGAGAGGGTGGCTTAGAGATTTATTATGTCATCTCTGGCTGAGGGTAGAGGATTAATCATGTGCTCCCTGTCCCTGTACATCCTTCATGATTCTGATTCACACCTTCATGGTTGATATGCTTTTAATGATAATACTTTTATATTTATTGGCTTTACGATCTATGATCTCAATTGACAGGATTTACAGGACCCATTGGCAAATTCCCTTTTGCAACCTCAGTTTTCAGGAACTCTTGTACTGGAACTTGATTGGTTGCCTTTGCGAATAGACAAAAACGACCCGCTGGTATTATGCATTGCTGGAGCTGATAGTAGTTTCCGACTCATTGAGGTTACTATGTATGTTCAATTTTGTATGCGTTGACAGCCTATTGTTACTGCTTATGTAATTTGTATTTGTGGGATAATTGTTAACATAACAAATTACAAATTATCTACACTCTTACTGATGATTCTGTAAAACCATCGTATTGGTCACTGTGTGTGAAATAGATGCTGGAGTCGACTGGTCATTCACAATTTGCCAACGATCAAGTCTAGACCATGCCATCGTCGCTCAAATGCATTGAAAATTTTGTCAATGACATCACTTTAACTTCAAAATTTTCTTTGGTCTGTTTTAAGTGTTACATGTTAAATTTGATTTAAATTACAGGTATTGTCTCTGGAAATATAGTGATAAAATTGAATCAGTATGTCTGATATTGGCATCTTATGGTTTGATTTTTTACTTGCTGCAATGTGAACTGCTTGTTTGAAGAATATGCAATTTTCCACATAGGTATTCCTTGATGTAACATCCACATAATATTTTAATACATGTATTGTGGGTACACCAGCTCATACCGGTATATTATATGGTGTCATTTATACTGATTATCTATTTGATTTCTGTTGCTTTGCATGATCTCGTAACTGCTTCTAGCTATCCATGCAGGGCTGACAAAAAACTTGGCTATGTGCTGCAGTCAAGAGCCCTCAAGGAGAGATTTCGCCCAATGCCTATATGTTTACCTATGCTGCTTCCAACCCCACATGCCTTGGTATTAGTGTTGTGCTTTTTACGTTTCTTATAACCGAATACATAATATGCATATGTTCTCATAATTGTAATACGAGTCTGTACTTCTGTAGTGAAAAAATGCAGCAAAGTCATGCAAGATGTTTCCATTTGTATAGCATGTTATGACCAATTTACATGCACAAAAGGAGGGGAATGATTATGCTTTTAAAAAGTGGGAAGAAGGACAAATAGCCATTTTGTGATCATATATGCTAATTCAAATCTCTGGAAGTGTGAATTTGATCAAATTTTCAACTCATTTATTTTGTAGAAGATGCAATGACAACGACATATCTAAGCAAAAGTCATGCGTATGAGAGGAAACAAATGCTTGTTGAAAGAAGGCATCTTTTCTGGTCTTCTACTAATCCTCCATTATATGTTTGCTACAGGCATTGCGAATGATCTTACAGTTGGGTGTGAAACCGTCTTGGTTTAACACTAGCAGTACAACCATTGATAAGAGACCTCACTCAATTCCCGGAACTGCTGCATCTAGTGGGGATCTTCGAAGCTACATGATTGATTTACCACCTATTGGTGACTCAGTAGTTTTAGAGATGCTCCTTAAAGTCTTAGAGCCTTATAGGAAAGAAGGTGAAGTTTTGTGATTTGTTTGGTGCTTCCTTATGCTTTTACATAAGTGAATCTGATCAGTTTCTTGATGTCTTATTTTTCTGCATGTTTCCATTTTTCAAGGCTGCATACTTGATGATGAGAGGGCACGATTGTATGCTACTATTGTCAACAAAGGTTCTGCAGCAAGGTTTGCATTTGCTGCTGCAATTTTTGGTGAAACGTTGGAGGCACTTTTCTGGTTGCAATTGCCATGTGCACTAAGACATTCGATAAAGAATTTAATCAAGTCTCAACCTAAAGCTCCTCTCTCAGCATCAATCATTGAACTTGATGACACAGCCATGTTAAATAGAATTACATCAAAGGGGAAATCAGTAAATGGAACTGAGAATAGCGATTTGTTGGTCAGTTGACCTTTATCGCTAACCCTTTCCCTGTTATTCCCTTTCTTTTTTCTCAACTGCTGTTACCATTGGTTTTTTTTTGTTTTTTTGTTTTATCATTCTTTTACCATTAGTTTTGTCTGAATGAACATTCATTTTCTCCTTTCTAACCTGGTCTATTTGTGTGACAGATTCAAGGTCAACTTAGATCATTGGCTTTCCGAAAAGAAGAGTTATGGCAAAGTGCTAATGAGTGCATTACTTGGCATGAGAAATTAGATGGAGAAGAAGCAATTCAGAATCGTGTACATGAGTACGTTGCTTGTTAGTGTTCTATTCCATTTTACATAAATTGCTGTAAATTGAAGGTCTAAGTTGGACCGTGTTATTTTATCTGGAGGTTATAACATGACAATTGCTATATGGATTAAAAAATTAATCCAAACAACCTTGAGCTAGATTTTGGCAAATGAATGCCACGTAGTGTGGTTGACTCTCTGAGTCATACATGTGGTTATTCTTGCACTCTTTTTGTGTATTGTATTTTATGTGAACTGCTACAATTAAGGCCTAAGTTTGACAATGTTATTTTATCTGAGAGGTTCTGACATCACAGTTGATATGTAGATTCAATATTAATCTGAACAACCATAAGCTATAATTTCAGAGATAAATCCATGTAGTGTGGTTTACTTTGGAAGCATAAGTGTACTGGTTGTTATTGTTGCTGCAATATTTTTTTGAAAATATTTTCTGGGTTAGTTCATGCATGTAGTGTGGTTTAACTCTCACGTCATAAATGTACTGGTTTGTCATTCAGTAATACCATGTTGAACTTTGGCGAAATAATTCATGTTTCTGAAAAATGAGCATATGTAAAAGAGTCATTTGCAGCGAGGGAAGTAGCGAGAACCCTTTTCTTGTGAATTTGGAAATACACCTATTTACGCTCTATTATATAAAGTCCATCCTGCACATGCTATGCATCTATGTTTGGGTCTAGATTCTTTTGTATAATTAAGTTGATATCTTTTATGTCAGGCTTGTGTCAATTGGGAACTTAGAAGTGGCAGTCAGTCTATTACTCTCTACTTCTCCTGAGAGCTCTTACTTCTATGTAAATGCTCTTCGTGCTGTTGCACTATCCTCTGCTGTGTCAAGATCTCTTCTTGAGCTTGCGGTAAAAGTGAGCACCAGTTTTTATCTTGAAAATTGGGAAGCGTCTCTGATTGGTGAAAATCGTTAATGATGTCAGTGTAACTACTCATTCATCGCTATAATTACTGTCTAGGTTGTTGCAGCCAACATGGTCAGGACTGACTTATCATTCTCTGGCACTCATCTTCTCTGTGCCGTTGGGAGGTATCAAGAAGCTTGTTCTCAGGTTAGGTTCTATGTTTTCCCTTTGTACACTTTTTATGTCGTTGAGACTAATTTTATGTAAATGTGCTTTTCGTTCTTATTCAGATGCATTTTGGTAGGCTCATAAATTTTGAACTAAAAGTGGCTGTTCGGCCATTCTGAATATATTCTTTCATTCATTGGAGTTTCCCTAGTAATTCTACCATATGAGAGTAATAGATTGAGTGGGTTGAATCTTTTTCCTTTCTGACTAATAGCTTTGTACCTGTTAACACTCCCTTGCATCTCTAATCACACCCTCGGTACAATAAGCAATTCGTAATGGTTGCCAGCTTATTTATGTATGTCCTTGGCAGCTACAAGATGCTGGACGCTGGACAGATGCTGCGACCTTAGCCGCTACACATTTAAAGGGTTCGGATTACGCAAGGTAGTGATTGCTTCAGAATTTGATGCTTTTTATGACTTTTAGACAGCTTACTTTTAGCAATTCATGAATTCCTTTTATTAGTGGAATTTCCTGCTAAGATGATGTAATATTGCTTCTCTCTACGATCATATGCAAGATTAGCATACCTATCCCATATTTGAATATTGATACGATGTCACAAGCCATTATCCTATTTTACTATTTGTTTCTCTTGTTTTTTGTTTTTTTGTTTTTTATAACTTTTACCTTGATTGCTT
This sequence comes from Erythroxylum baracoense, assembly GCA_025629805.1. NCBI lineage: Eukaryota > Viridiplantae > Streptophyta > Magnoliopsida > Malpighiales > Erythroxylaceae > Erythroxylum > Erythroxylum baracoense. The sequence goes on from JAOTAY010000190.1 coordinate 470,709, forward strand.
TTAATCTTGATCCAGTTTACTGCTGTCACTCTTTGAACTCCTCCAATCTTATTTTCAAATTGTTTTACACAGGGTACTACTGAGGTGGGCTGATCACGTCCTTCGTAGTGAGCACAATATTTGGAGGTATCATAAACTTCCGCTTCTATTTTGCTCTCTTACGAGGACTACAGTTGGTACTCAGTCTGAGCTCTAAGATGTTCCATTTCAGGGCGGTTATTCTGTATGTTGCAGCGGGTGCATTGCAAGAGGCCCTAGCCGTTCTTCGGGAGGCACAGCAGCCCGATACAGCCGCCATGTTTATACTTGCTTGCTGTGAAATTCATGCCGAGGTAGTTGCGAGTTTAGGAGATTCAGATAATGAGTCAGGGTCTTCAGTCAAGAGTAAGCAAGTTGAATTACCTGGATTGAGTCCAGAGAGTCCAGATGTTATAGCTGTTGGCGAATGCTATGAGCAGTATCAAAGAAAATTGGTGCATATCTGCATGGACTCCCAACCATTTTCGGACTAATACGCCAAATAAACAAACAATATTTCCTATTTAGCATCTACAACTGATAGGAATGGATCTTTCTCTCCTCGTTGAAGAGAAGAGAAGGATGATGATCGAAGACATACATCATAAAATCAAAAGCTCACCTGAATACAAGAAGCCGAGGAGAATATACACAGAAGAGAAGATAAATCTCGTATCGTCATCATACAAAGATGCTTATTGATTCAATGGCTTCTTCTGAAGTATTCCATTGCAGAGTGTCGACTAGCTCTAGTTGAAAATCGGACAAAACACGAATTTGTCAGAATGCTAGATACATAGTAAGTATTTTATCCGTAAGGCTCGAAAGGCATCTATCTGAATATGAGGAGAAAGGTGTTTTCATTCTCTGGGAGGCATTTTCCAAAGCATACAATCAACTCTCTAGATATTGCTGTTGGTATTCTTAGCTTCTTTCTTTCTGTCCTCATGTAAGGTCGATATTCAATCATTCACAGATCCAAAAGGCAACTTCAAGCTCTTATTACTGTGTAAATGTGTAATGAACGTACTATAAAGGACCAGATACTTTATACTATGATCTATAATATCTCACAAAATTATTTTTTATTTTGGTTCTTTTATGAATTCTAAATACAAAAAGCACGTGAATCCTAATATTCATGCTATTATCATACGTATTGAGGAATAGGCATAGAGACTAACTCTGAAAACTGAAATGTTAACAAACAAACTTATACTCTTTTATTCACCTGGAAACAAATTCAATAGATACTTCATCTTCATCATTCAAGAACTGTCTTGCACTTCAAGTAGTATCTCATAATATAAATATGTATAAGTATATCAAAAACCTTCCATGTGTATGTCACAAACTCAAAAAGTATTAACTTAAAAAGAAACTCCAATGAGTCATTTGAGAGTATCCTCCTGGTCATGGGTAGTACCCAATTCCATTTCCACCCATTTGTGGCATCCCATAATGCATCATATGTTGGGGATTAGGTCCATAGAAACCAGTGGAACCACTAACCTTAGCCAAACCAAGTTGACCTTGCATGCCATCCTTCCCATATTGTTGCCATAGCTGCTGTTCCTGCACAAGAAACTGCTGCTTCTTCTCCATGTCTGCTATCTGCACATATGAAGGTGGTGGAACTGCAATTGATGCAGCAAACGGATCTTGATTCCCAACTGCCTGGACTGTGCCATCAGGAGCAGGCAATGCCAAAACTGGTGTTGCACTTTTGCCTGCCCCTGGCAATGCTACGCTACTCGCACTCCCCGTACTCATTGTACCAGCGCTCACATGTTGCCTTACTGCCCCTTGATCGTACATTCCGTTCAACAGAAGGGGATCAAGGCCGCCCCCAAGAGTAGCTTTCTGTTTTGAAAGATTACCAGCCGATTCCACCAATGCCAATTCCCAGTCTGCTTTACCAGTCTCAGCAGCAGGTGTTTGCCATGCTGAAGTTACTTCTGGCTCTCCATTCGACGGGAATGCTTCCCATTCGCCATTTATCTTCGTAGTCGCAGCACTGGAAAACAATGCCAGAGCCAATTTATTACCCTGCTCGTCGGCTGAAACTGCTTCCCTCAAATCCACCAAGTCCTCAGTCACCAGCTGAGGTTGTGGTTTAACCTGATGCATGGGCTGAGGACCTGCAGAGGTTGGCGGCGTATAATTCTCTGGTGGAGGAAGAGCCTTGATCTGATTCATATCCGGTTCCGGTTCTCCCTTTATCGGAAATTGGTCCTCCCTGGTTATCTCTACAGTCTTCTGTGGCCTTGAGGACATCTCCTTCAAAAAACCCTCAAGTGTACCCAGCACCTCGTCACTTATTCTTTGCACTTCAGGATATTCAGATGATCTAGCAATTCCAATATCCTTGCTCCAACTATAAAGATCACTAAGCTCATCAATCATCTTCCCTGCTCTAACATACATATCAAAACACTTTTCGCAATCCGCAAGCTCCATTTCGGTGAATCTATCAAACAAAAGCCCCAATGCCTCACGAATCTCCCCATACAACCAAAAACTCTCCTTCAACACCTGATAGAACGCAACAAGCACAAGCCTACTGTCCCTAGCCATGCCCGACGGTTTAGAAGCCAAAACTCTATCCAAAATTCTCAACAACCTCTTCAGCTTTCCTAAAACCTTCTCCGGTCTCATTTCACGAATAGGTGTTGCCTCTCTTCTCTGCTCTTTCCTCACTGAATACTCATTCACATCATCATAAGATCTTGATCTCCTAGGCACACCGTAGCCATAATCATCCCTAAACTCTCTTCTTCCCTCAAAGCCATCGCCACCCTCATCACCTCTGGATCTCCTCTCATCATCTCTAGATCTGCTCTCAAACACCTCAAGCTCTACCTTTTCATCAAGATACAAAGCATAAACCCTCACAAACCCCACATGATCCCAAGAATTCGAATGAGCCTCATCTCTAAAACCCGACATGTTCAAAACCCTCATCCCTCTCCTCGCAGCAAACGCAATCTCCTCCTCAAACAAAGGGTGCCCATCAACCAGAAGCCTGTGAACAAGCATCAAAGACTTGAGAGCCACAATCCAATCGTGGGTCTTCCTTAATCTCCTCGAAACAGTTGCCACACACGCGGTAACGTAACCCCTCGAATTGTTAGTGAGGTTTATAATCTCTCTGTAGTACTTCTCATCGGCTGGGTCCTTATCGTGGCTCGTGGCTTTAACCACCAAGACCTCAACTTCCGGCGCAATATTGCCGGATACCTTCGCCAAGCTTATGCTCGTCTGATCCTTCACGACTCCGATCGCCTTCCTGATCGTGCCCGACGACATTTTTCTCCTTTATCTTTATATAACCAAAAAGACGAAAATTGAAAGGACTGAATTAATAAAGCTCGTTTCTTTAAATGTATTATAAAAGATCAGAGATACGATCAAATGGGTTTCGATAGATGGAGGCGACGGCGACCGT
>JAOTAY010000190.1:488688-550237 GCA_025629805.1 Erythroxylum baracoense
ATGATTTAAAAGAAATTGAAGTTTAATTAAAAAAAGAGATTAGTAAATGAAAACTAATTGAATTATTTTAGTTTATATGGTTGATTTTTCCTATGGTTGATTTTTCCTAGAAAATAAAAGCAACCCTTTTTCTATGGTTGATTTTTCCTAGAAAATGAGACCGGAAGTTAAATAGATAAAACAAGAAGTTTGAGGGCTTAAAATGTTTAACTTATATTAAATCTTTTTCTATGGTTTATTAAAACAAGAAGTTTGAGGGCTTAAAATCTTTTTCTATGGTTGATTTTTCTAGAAAATGAAAGCAACCCTTTTTTTATGGTTGATTTTTCCTAAAAAATGAGACCGGAAGTTAAATCGATAAAACAAGAAGTTTGAGGGCTTAAAATGTTTAACTTGTATTAAATCATTATAAAAGTTACTAAAAGTAAAATAAAATTACAAAATTTGAAAAATGATTTAAAAGAAATTGAAGTTTAATTAAAAAAAGAGATTAGTAAATGAAAACTAATTGAATTATTTTAGTTTATAAGAACTTGTTAATTTATAAAAATTGATATAATTAATTAATAAACTAATATGTTTTTAATAATAAAAATTATTAAAACAAATCGAATTGAAAAATAAGATAGTTTAAGATTTTTAGGATGAAACAGGTTGCATCGATTTGCTAAAAAATATGACCGAACAAAACCTTAAAAAAAGCAGAGTTCATATTCATAAGCTACTTTACTATATATGAGGTAATCATTATCAGAAACAGGTTCTACACCAGTGATTAGAGAAGCAATTAAGGACAATACAGAAAAGCTAATCAGGAACAGAACAAACAAAGATTTTGTTCTTCTTCTACATCAGATACAGAAAGATTCCAAAAGCTATCATCAGTTGCTAGTCTTCACCAATTTGAGTCGTTGGACTGACCCAATGAAAGTCCTGAAGAAACAACAAAAGACAAAACTTGTATGAGTATCATTCTGGGATTAGACTTTTAAGTGTCATTTCAAACCCAAATGGACAACAAAAGCCTGTGAATTAACCTCCAAGGCCAATCTTCAGGGATTAGCCAATCACCATCTGTGTCCTGGAAAGTAAGTTCATAGCTGCTCCACTTTTCTTCCCCTGTTTCAAAACGGAGCAAAAAGGCAAGAACTTGTCATTCAAATTTGTCTTATCGAAACTATACACATACACGAGTTAAACTCCATACTTACGTATCCCAAACATTGCAAACAAGGTCTGCTTGATCACTGGAATCGAACTGTAGAGGCTAAGGTTAATTTTCCTGGCTATGGCTACTCCTTCCATCTTGACTTTCACGTACTTGGAGTTCGATAAGCTTCTCCGACAATCAACACAGCCATTTCCCTCTGATCGGTTCTTGGATTGACTGAATTGATAACCTTTCTTTCTCCGGAACTTAATCGGAGGCCACCCTACCATGTCTTCACCTTCTTCATCATCGATTCTATTACTGGCGAAACCGAAGTCGTCGTCATCATTATTATCATCTTCTTCGTTGTCGTTTGGTTGCTTATCCCAAAAGAACAGAGGAAGTGTTCTCGGGACTACCCTCAACTCCTGGAAAGCATCTTGGAAACCACGCTTTCTACTTCTGCTATTTTCTTCACCGTCATCAACACCAACAACACAACACTCTGGTTTGAGAATTCCAGACACAACCAGCTCCTTACTAGGCTTATAACCTTGAAAGTTCAAACCACCCTGAATGGCACTCACACCATGAATTGTTGGAAGAGCGAGACCCAGTTGAAGCTCCATCTTTGAGTAACAACAACGAACCATCCAACAAGAATAAGAACAACCCAATACATATATATAGCCAAAAAGAAAGATTCTTTTTTTTTTTACTGTTTCATCTTCTGGGGGTTAAGGGATTTGGGTTTATTGTTATGGAGGGTGTTTAAGATGACACTGAACATTATATAAAAAACAGAGAAGCAGATAGGGACAGGGAAGAGAGGAACAGAGTGTGGGGACGAGGGGACAAAGTGTAGGCAACAATTACTTTGGTTGTCTGCGAGAATGTGTCAAATGCCCCTTTTAGGCCGACCCCGCTTTGTTCTTCTTCTTCTTCTTCGTCCCATTGCTTTCCTCTGACTCTGCATCCATAGCCTTAACCCCACGCACTAGCACATGCACAAGCAATGTGAGGGATTTAAGGGTTAAATATATCTGCTTTTTCTTTTTTATTTTAGTAATTATATTTTAAAATTATTATTTATTTTTAAAATCATTATTTAATTATTATATGATTTTTGTATTTAATTAATTTTTATTTAAAATAAAATATATTAAAATTACGACATTATTTTCAAATTATGAATCAGTAAAAAATAACGAAATATAATGAATAAAATTTAAAATTATGTGATAATTAAATAATACTAGAAAGGAAAAAAGATTTTTAAAAATTATTTTCATGAAAAATAAATAAAAATATTAAATTATAAGATGCCTACTTGATATTTTTTAATTTATAGCGTGCACATTTTCAAGTTTATACTACAACAATGACAACGTGTATCGAGCCTGTCGTATATGGTATATCTAATGCAGAGTACTTAATTGACGTAATTTGCAGAATATTGTATTAATCTAAAGGTTTACTCAGTGCGTATCTAAAAGATAACAATTGTGGGTTCCTCCGTTTAAAAAAAAAGTAACGCCCGTAAAAATTTTGGGAATATAAAATGTGTTAAAATTTAATAATATGTTGTGTTACTTCTAATTAATAAAGAGATTGTTTTCAAATTTTTCAAGTTTATACATAAAAAAGTATGCACTCGTGAAATAAAAACATAAATAAATATATTTTTTAATTAGAAAAATTCAAGCCCTAGTTTTGTTTAGACTGTATTTAAGATTATAGTTTAATATGATATTTAAAAATGGAATAAATAGATAATACCATAGAAGAGACTGTGATTAATGTTTTGGTAATTGGTAATTATGATGCGATTGTCCAACACGCGACGCCAATAGAGCGTGAAGACATGGGACTGCATATCTTATCGGTTTCAACATGTGGGGTCCATAAGATCCAACATCAACTATTTCTCATTTTTAGTCAAACTTAAGGTCCCACACCCATAAAATCTAATCTACTTCTTTAAACCAGTTAGTCCGTTCTAATCTTGTTTCGTTAAATCTGATTCATATGTTTATATAGAGTTTACGTAAATATGTAGATGAGATTTAATAAAATATAATAAGAACATCATAATCGAAATAAGAAATCTAATCTTACTTATGTATTTCACTTTATGATATTATTATTATTATTATTATTATTATACTCTTGAATCTATTAAAAAGTACTAACTATTACCCCTTAAATGTTCTCTTGGATGATAAATCAAAATTTTTATAATAGTGAAACTTTTATTTAATATTTTAAAAATTAGACTAAAAATTAAATTGATGAAAAAAGAAGTTTAAAATTTTATAAAAAATATACAGTAAAAATTTAACGAAGTTGAAAATTTTTAAATATAATTAAAGAGGAATACGTTGAATTTTAATTAAAAATAAAGATTAATTAATTAATTTTAATTTATAAAAATTCATTGATTTATAAAAACCAATAAATTAATCAGTAAATCATTTAACAATAAAGATTATTAATATAATTGAATTAAAAAATCAATGAATTAAAAAAAATTTAATTAAATCGCCTTAATCGATTTAATTTTTAATCATTACTTTTGTTCATAAGAAACAGTTTCTCTATTATTTAAGAATAAGGATGCATACTTTTACTTATTATAGTTGATTATTTATAAATTATATATTTTAAACAAAAACAGAAAGAATAAATTATTCACAAGCAAACAAGAGCACGTTCAAGCAAAAAGACATGTCCCCTTTGTACTAACTTTATTACGGTTATGTTTGATTCCTACGAAGATCAAGAAAACAAAAGGAAAAAGAAATAACCATTCATGTACGATTACTGTTTGATATCGTTTTGTTTATGCAAAATTAAATTTAACAGTGACATCCCCTCGAAACAGTCTTCACAACCCAAGTCCACTGTCACCGCAAGCTTGAACATGATTTGATCGGAACCACCATGGCTGTCACGTGCTTTTTAGTCCTGTAGACACACTACACGGTGGATCTACCACGTGCCACCCACATTCGGACAAAGGAACACCTTCTCAGGACCATGATCACAGACATAGTCCATCTGTTAATGGTCCTAACTATGAACCGTAGGGGACCTGAAAGCTTCCAACTTGAACCCTAGACTCGGAAGATACGCTTCCATGGTGGCGGTCTCTATCGCTTAGGCTTTGAGGGTAAGAATGAAGGGTTGGTCTTGTTTCAGGCAGTTTTTTCAATCCGCGAGTTGAGAATATTGAGAAGCCCTTGTCTTGTTCCTCAAGGAGCTAGCAGGTTTAACTTAGTACTACATTTTCTTACTTATGGTTTAATGAGTAATATTTAAATAGAAACCAAGCCTCCAATTCAGTGAACCTTGCAAAATACAGGGACAGAGATAATAAAAGGGTCTTGAACAGTGGAGCTTGTTGGGTGGTGGTCAGGACAAGGCTCCGAATTCCAAATTTTCCTTGTCGGGGTTATGGTTTTTCTGCACGAGCAACATTGTCTGTGTCAGTGATTCACCCAGTTTTGCTCCTGGATTTCATGGTGAAGATGGTTTTGTTCATGGAATTCTCGTACCAACACACAAAACAAAAGTCAAAAACTTATGGTTTATAAAGTTTAAATTACTCTCTGTCATTATACAAGTTAAATCTTTAAACAAAACAAAAATATTGGATGACTTAGAAAAGAAGAAGTAAACTAAAGATTGGAGTTGGTAGAGTTTGTGTGGCTGTGTTATGGTCTTAGTTGCTACACACGTGGGTTTGTTTGCATTTCTGATATTGAACAAGATTAGGACCACAAACCCTAATGGTCCTATGATTTATAGTGTGAGAGAGACCAGACATTGAATATCTATCACAATTACAGGGAAGCCAATAATATCATATCCTCCATGTAAGTCATGCATTTCACTCAAGCTCATTTATGCAAAATAACTTATGAACTATATTGTTCTAGTTGATTAAATTCAAAAAGATTTATCAAATTCGAGTTCGAACTCAAATTTAATGGTTCAAAGTTTTTACGATTAAGTTAGTTGAATTGGTTAAATTTTTTAATCAATCGTAAATTTACGATTTTAATATATTTTCGGAATCGTATGTCACATATATATCTCAGCAAATGAAAGTAATGGTACCTTGCAAACCAACAATAGACATGGGGCTTCTCGATTTGTAGATACCATTCTTTTATATACTTTTAGACTGTTTAAGCCCAAAAGGAACAGAAGAATATGTAGGAGTCAAGTATCTATCATCAGCATTTACTTGAGTGGTTAGAGAACAATTAAATACGGGAATCATTTTGCTAGTTCTTGCAAAAACTTTCTTCAGTTTGTTTGCCCTGATTCAGGTTCTGAAGGCAGTAGAATGTGAACTCTCAAGAGGTTTGTTAACTAGATTAGTGAAGCAACTGCTATTAGATTCTTTTCAAGTGATTGGTAAAAAAATAGAACCTGCAAAGAATCACTTTCAAGCATGTCGCTGAGTTACTAAATGTCCTCAAGAAGAGAAGTATACTTACAGTAATGTTACCGGAACTGGCAGACTGGCGTAACTGTAGAAATTACATCCGATATTATCAGATACATACAATAACTCAAAAACTTACATGTTATTCGTTGTTCAGAACTTCAATTACTGACTATTTTAACGATCTTGAAAGCTGGAACAATCAAAACCCTAACTTACTAAATTATCTTAGCCATGACTTGGGTTTAAGGCCATTGAAACTTGAATGTTAAGAATGGTTCAAGTAGCTAACATTAAGGGCTAGGGATGATATGTATGAGCTCATCAAATTTGGAGCTGAATTCAGGGCTCAAGTCTGACTACTGTGACTTAATCAAGTTTGAATATATTAAGTTGAGCCTAAATCCACACATAAACTTTCAGTTTAATGGATCAATCCGATCCAATGCCATGCCTATTAAAGGCTAGTTATCTATTGACCTTGCTTTCATGGGGTTGGTTTGTTTTGTGTAATCTGCAGAATCGTACTAGATTGGCTTTTGATCTTTTGGTTTGGTTCTTGGTAACCACAGCCGTACTGGTTAAAGTTGGGATTTATACTTCATCATCATTTCTAGTTTCTGATATTACACTATTAAAAAAGTATTTATTATATCATGAATAAAGTAAGAAAGTAATATAAAAACAATACTAAAAGTCTAAAACCTTATTTAAACCTTTTAATAAAATAATTGAGTACAAGTTGCACCTTTCTTCACTTTAAATTTTAAAAATTAAAGTTACTTTTAAGTAGAAGCAGCAGTTGTAACGTCAAACAGATTAAAATTAACAATCTAAAAATTGAGAAGCAACAAAAACTTAATTTCGTTGAGGCTACGTAACTTATGTTTGATTGGATATAAGGTTTTTAATATAATAGAATGTAAATATAAATGAACGAAGTATTAGAAAATTGTTGTTTTGGACGGATAGAAAGGTTCATAATGTCATTCAGTGAAATGTTATCCGGAAGATGGATAAAATGGAAGAGCAAAACATATGTTAATAGATATAAAACATAGGGTTGAGGGTATAATTGATATTATAAAAATTATTAAAGGTATATTAATACTAGGTAGTACATATTTATCATTTTACATTCCATCCTAAACCTCGTAAATCGGAAATAACTCATTTTTACTGTTTATGATAATGAAATAAGATATAATATGAAACTCTCCCATTGTATCTTATTCGATTTCATTCTATTATAAACTGTCCTTCTAAATAGTACAACAATATTATATTCCATTATTAAACGGTCCAGCTAACATAAGCATGAAATTAGTTTAAGATATCATTATAGAGACATTAAGAGTACAACGTAGTATTGTAAATAGAATGAGAGGAACTTACTTTAATGCGATGAAGAAGTTTGGTCCTTTAACTTGTCAATTATGGGCAAGGACAACTCTCCAATATTTCAGTGGACCATGTGTTCCATCTATGTTTTGTTAAAGTTGCATGTTCTGCAATCAGAAGTGAAGTTAGAGATGAATTTTCTTGTCTTCTTTTTGGTTATGAGTCGAGGAAAAAGACAAGATTTTATGGGGTTTTAGCTTACTTTCACTTATAAAGGCAACGAGGTTCATGCAAGAGTATACAATTTACACAAATTCACATGCATACATTCAACTTTGTATTGTGAAAAGGTGTAAACGCAATAAATAAAAAAGATCCCAACTTTCCAGCTTAAAAGTTCGAAATTTGCTGTTATATATTCTCCTCGTTATCTGCGGTGTGCGATTTATGAGAATATTTACTAATAACTCATCCTTGAAAATCAACATTTATACATGCACTTCACTCTGTGCCCACTAAACCCTACCTTATACCCTCCCATTTCATATCAGCAAGTGATTTTAGTCCTTATGGGATTACCCCCACCAACCATTCTTGCAACTTCAAGTTCAGAGACTGATGAGAATGGATACCACTGCTTGATTCCATAGATAGATAGGTGCAGCTTTATTTCTCTGTAAAAAGTAAATCCCACCATATTGAGGAATAAAACCAGTTTATGGAATGTAGTGTCCAACAAAGGTTGTACTTTTCCCTCCCTCTGCTAATTGTCTTTTTTCTGGTGTTTTGAGAGAAGATAAGAGAGTATTCAAGCAGTTGGGAGGATTCAAATTAACTTCACGAGGTGAAAAGATAATGTTTGTTAAAGGCAAAAGGTACAAGAATCAAAAGATAAAATAATGCATACCCAATAGTCATACCAACTTATAAAGGACAATCACAAGAGTCGATATCAACTTTCCTGTGGGAAACGTCCTAAGCCGAGCACCAGCAATCACTTGGCGTTTTTCATATGACATCGGCCTGAATATGCACATAATTTGACTTGTAACGTCCACTCCAGACGAACCTAACAACAACTTCAATTCGGAGAACATCAATAAGTAAGAATTAAACATGTGAAATCCCATGGAGGTGGACGTCACAATCTCTTATACCAATCATTTTCTGCAATTTTCCAATCCTGTTGATTTTTCTACAGAAACTTCAGAAAAACTGTAGGAGCAATTTGTCATGTCTTGCGGCACTGTTTTTGTTTTGTTTTGAGTTGCTATCTCTTAACTTGTTTGCTTTTAGTACTCAATTTCATTTTTGTTTTGTCTTAAGTACTCTCCTTGCTCTACACGTACCACATGCAAGACAGTGATGTGATGCAACAGCAAGAACAGCAAGAAGCTTTTTGTGATGTGAGACTGAGCCCCCATTACTAATTGCCTCCTCAATCATAAAGAGTATGATTATTTTGTTCGTCCAGCATAGACTTCAGAGGAAGGACAAATTATTATATCCTCGATCTCAAAAGCAAAACGTGCAATGGGTCTGACAGTAAAGGCTTAATTGGACAAAAATGTAAAGTTGTGGGTAGCTCAAAGAATCAGCAACTCAAAATTCATGTGTTTGTCTTTGTGTTCCAGACTTCCAGTACCCTCTGTGGGGTTAGTGATTACATGTTGATTGATGCCTGAAAAAGTAAGGGAATTTACCTTCGTATACGCATGCAGATTTGAGATAGTGGAGTCATTGAACATGTCATATGACCCTTCTTGCAATACTCTAAGCATCTAGCTGTTCTTTCAGTTATCTGTAAAACTATAAGGAAAAATCAGAACTCTTAAACGAGCTACTCTCTAGTCCTGTTTTTCGTTTCTCAGAGAATCATCAATTCGAATCTGAACTGCAAAGTGATTGAATGAATTAGGGAAGCTTTGTAGATGCAGCAGATTAAGATCTCTTATAAATACTATTAAAAAGAAAATTTCTGTAACCTGTTCGTTCTCATCAAGTCCTAACACCAAGTGTAGGGACAAAGGTAGGCCCTCAAGGACTGACATGGGGCTGACATATATACTTGCCACGTTTACGTACTTCCAGTATCTGACTCTTGATTTATAGCTGCTCCCCACTTATCTGCCACATGAAACTTGCTGCAATATTCCATACAGAAAAAGCAAGTGGAACTGAGATTTGGCTTACTTTTACATGAGGAGATGTTAGGGGGAGCTAAAGTGAAGCAATTCAGGGCCCTCCAATCAATCCTCTTTTGAACTTGTTAAAGTTCAATAGTGTTAATCAACTAATGCAGCAGTTGTCCTGCTACTTTGCAAATAAAGTAGTATGACATGACAACACTCATGCAACAACACTCACGCAACTCTTCTCTCTATATAAGCTGTTACATTTGAAGTTGATAGCCAGAGCGAGACAGAGATGGGAGATGAAGAACTGAAGCCACGGATCAAGAAAGGATTATGGAAACCAGAAGAGGACTTGATCCTGAAAACGTATGTTGAAACTCATGGTGAAGGCAACTGGGCTACTGTATCTGCAAAATCAGGAAAGTATCAGTCCTACTGTCTTTAAAACATTGCTTACGATATCATTACATCATATGTACTCCCCATCTCCATTGCATTCAGTTTATTGGACTAATGAAAAACATTAGTAACACAGGTTATCGAGTGCAGATTATTCTTAGCTCACAGAACGTACTTACCGTCTGCTTTTCACTCTTTCTTGCCTATATATTACAGGTTTAATGAGAGGTGGGAAGAGTTGCAGGCTAAGATGGAAGAATTACTTGCGACCCAATATCAAACGTGGCACGATGACAGAAGAAGAAGAAGATCTTATTATCAGAATGCACAAGCTTCTTGGCAATAGGTAAATGCTTCTTAGAACCAATACTCAAATACACAATCTTGAACGGTCTTGGTGACCTGTTTAAACAATTCTTACGTGTCTAGATGGTCGCTTATTGCTGGTCGACTTCCTGGTCGAACGGACAATGAGGTAAAGAACTACTGGAATACCCATTTGAACAAGAGATGCCTTCATGGAAAAAGAAAAAATATGGAGTCTAGCAACCACCGGAAGGAAGACAGCAGTAGCAACAGCAGTTCATCAAAACAAAGGAGACACTGCCAACCAGGAAACTCGAATCCCATGTTCAGTACAGACCCTCTAAGCACTCCCACAGAATTGGATAGAAAGAAAGAAGAAAGCAGTGTCAGTGAAACTTGGATAGAGAAGGCTCAGACAGTGAACTACTACATTGAGTCTCCAATAAATGTCATGAACAATGCGACATTTGTCAACGACGACGAGCCTATCACAGCATACTTTGATTCCTTCCTCTGGTACGAATCCTTATTCGTTGGTAATGATGTTGAGATACATTCCGAGACAGGTGTAGAATCAGTGATTTGAGCTTTCATCGTCGATCTTCTTATAGGGTATGAAATTTTTTCACCTCGTAAAACCACTCATATCTGGCGAGGGTATTCACTTTGTCTGTTGCTTTGTGCTCCATGACCATCCTGTTCTGTCGAGGAACATATGATGAACAATAATAAACCTATAATTTGCTCAAGAAGAAAATCACAATAGATGCCGAATTGAAAATGAAAACACAATCATCACCTGTCTTTAGTGCAGGAAAATGCAAATATGAAAATTGTGTGAATACGAGGGGAAAAGATCTGATTTGAAATTTGAAAAGGGAGATGAAATCTCCTCCCTCCTTCCACCAGATACTGAGGGAATAACTCAAAAGCATTGCAGATAATCAAACTTATATTTGAAACCGATGCTACAAAATGGCAGGAGATGATAACATTTTTGGACGATCAAATTATCTTCTAATATTGCATAGAAAGATCACACTACTTCTCCAAAGCTATGAATCTACATCCTCAAAATATTATATTACCAAGTTTCCTAGTAAAGAGGGTCGCGTTTATAATACTTCATCCTGATGAGAATATAAAAGGCTTTTCCCGCTAGCAAGAGGCAACGACGGACGAGCTCCAGAAAGGATGGAAGCAGAACCATTCTCACCAGCACATATAAACAGCTTCTGCTTCCCTCAGCATGGCATCCAGGTCAATGTGGCAATGAGCTCATTAATGAATGTCAAGAGGATAATGTTAATTACGCCGCTGCTTGCACAAATTATAAGAAAGCAGAAATATATTGAAGATTAAGAAATTAATAAGGATACTAGGTATATTTTCAAGTGGTCCATCCATCTGCAACTTTAAATAGTTGGTTGTAGATTAAACAGCAAACAATCAGAACACAGTATGTAACCAACCTTAGAAATAGAATTGTTGATAGGTGTACAAATGAACAGGTGAATGAAAAGAATGAGCCGGGCATTAGTTCTATAAACAATTGTTCTCTGGCTGTGTATACTTCATTCTTTTCTCTCGTCTTACAACAAGTTTGATGGCTAAGAAAAGTACGCAGCACCGAATCCCATAATATCAGTTCTTGGTCGGCCATAAAAACCAGAAACAGACAAATGTATGTGGATAAGTATGTAAGAGTCCTGTAAACATGGAAAGGGAGAATTCCAGATCAAGCAATCTCACCCTTTGAATTGCATTAAAATCCAGCGGAAACAAAAGAACTAATTCAAACAATCATTCTGCCTGAGATTGTTGTGCAACGGTCTGTCTAGCAACTCCACCAACTGCCACAGGGAAAGCAAAGAGTAAGAATGAAGAATTAATCACTCTTTCCACCAAGACTGTCATATTCAAATATAGCTGGCACAAATATTCTCCACTTCCAAGATGTAACATTTAGCCATTTCTGGAGGTTTATAGTCTAAAAATTTTGCTCATTGCTATAGATCAAATCATAGAGTAGAGATGTAACAATAAAAAGAGTATTGGAGTAGATTAGAATAGTGAACGCATTTATATACATAGAGAGAAGGAGAGAGAGACCTTGGACAATGCAAAAAGTTGGGTGTGCATGCCATTTTGATCACGATTGAAGTTGGGTCCAAGTCGTTCCATCAATGCCACAAAACACCAAAATGATGCTGATTCATCCTCCATCACAAACAAAATTGGTGATATTAAATCACTCATTCCCTGCAAGAGAAAGATCACAATATAAACTGCAACACCAACTTCACATCCATTGACTGCAGAAAGCAAGATAAAGCACTCTGTATCTTAGAACGAAGCAACTGGAAAATAGATTACTAAATCATTCCTAGGAAAGGTGAACGGAAAGGATCTGTACATTGTATAATACTTCTCTCTCTTTGGCCCACTAAGTACTTTATATTAAAATCTTAAATGTGAAAAAAAATCTATAAGAAATATGCATCCGAACCATTTGATGTAATTCAAAAGAAACTAGAACCTTGTTTATGAAACATATCATCAGAGATGATTAAGAAAATGCTTGACAGTAACCCAGATCGAAGTTGTAAAAGGAGTATGTCAATGGAATATCACGTAAGATACATGAGGATTGTCATCCCCTTCATAAAAATATAGCATCCTATCAGTCCTCACCTTAAAAACAAATACCACAGTTCTCGAGATTAGAATAAATTCTTAGTTAAATTTTCAGTCTAAAACAAACTAACTGGAAACTGCGAGGCCATTGTGGTCTCGTTCTCTAGCTTTTTACTGGACCGGAGATACCGCCTCTCTGCGTATGAATGATATCCCAACAAAAACTTCCATATCTGGAAACATTATCCAAGTCTTCCGAACAGGAAGCATACAACAGCAGAATAAATTCCTTGCGTCATACAGAACAAACCTCTTTCCGTAGTTCGTGCTCTATTCCTCCATATGGAGTATTCTTTTTCTCAAAGCTCCATAACGCGCCCTTCCGAGGCCAACAAAATGGGCCACTAATGAACACAAAGGACAAAGAAAACAGGTAACGGAACATAGCTTTTCAATTTTCATGCATGTCCTCAAGGAACATAGCTTTTCATGTATGCCCTCAGAAAATAGAGAACTAAACAATCTTCTGTAATAGAAGTAACGCAGTTCTGCACATTAGAGTTCTTTCTGGAATATTCATAGCGACTGCATCATGACTGGTAAAATGATATTCCTTAGAACAAAATGGTCAAAAAATGATTCGTCTCCAGAAGTATAGTCCTTACTTCTTCATGACCTAGGGGTGGTTCTCCTGGTTTTCCCCATTGAAGTGTTAGTTTATCAACTGCCAAAAAGGATTCATGAGAAATAGAAAGAAACAATTTCATGTACTCACCCATATCAAGGGAAGAACATGTTGAAAAGCAAGTAAACACCTGATTAAACACCCTTTATCTAACTCGCGCTAGTCACCACGAGTCTCATGCAAGAGAACATCTACAGTGGATTGTTATCTCATGTGATCAAATAAAGCTGAATAACCTGAAGTGTCATGAAACACTCAACATCCGACTAGTGTCTAAAACATTTTGTCACATTTCCCCACTCCAGGGAGAGAGCCCGTGAAAAATTAGCTCACAAACCACTTAAATAGAATGTGGCTGACTCATCTATTTCATGACTGCGACACGGACTCGTCTATTTCAGAGCTAATGGGAACAGTTCGGCTTAAATAAAGCTAAATAACCTGAAGTGTCATGAAACAATCAACATCCGACTAGTGTCTAAAAGATATTTTGCCACATTTCCTCGCTCCAGGGAGAGAGCCCATGAAAAATTAGTTCACAAACCACTTAAATAGAATGTGGCTGACTCATCTATTTCATGACTGCGACACTGACTCGTCTATTACAGAGCTAATGGGAACAGTACAGATTAAGTCAACACATGACTTATTTAGGTCCAGATTTATTTATCGCCACATGTTCCTAAGCTAAAATGAACAGATACTACAGGAAACACAACTCAGCCACATCTTGAAAGACTTTTTTATGATCGTTCCAAGTTCGTGCAAGAACAGTAAAAAATGATGGCCCATTTAGGGCAAAGCAGTTTTTTATAAGAAATTGCAACGTCCTAGGATAATTTCAATTCAATGAACATAGAGCCGAAATAAGCATGGGTATTTATAATCAAATGGCCATAAGGCCCGAACTTATACCTCCTTAAAGTTGATTAGCTCAAATGTTCCTAGACTTGTAGCAGCTTCTTCGATATGATTGTGTTGCAAACAGAGGTGTTTCTGTTTAAAAAGATAATGGACGTCTGCATCAGATCCAGATGGCCTTGGAACTCAAGGTCAAGATTTCCATCTGACAAAAGCAAATCGCCTCATGCAAAACCGTTTGTTGTAGAAAGATCATGGGTTTGGAGCGGCCAAAGCATCAGATACAACATTTTTTCCCTCCTCCGTGTTAAACGCAAGCTTTGGTTTCTGTTACAACTCCCCGGAAAATTCATCCGATATGCCGCCTTTTCGCCAACTGATTTGTTGAATTCCAGCTTAAATTCCTTTTCTTGCATTTTAACCAATCAGAATGTGGCATCTCCATCAAGCTTCCTTCCCGGAAAATTCATCAGATATGCCGCCTTTTCACCAACTGATTTGTTAAATTCCAGCTTAAATTCCTTTTCTTGCATTTTAACCAATCAGAATGTGGCATCTCCATCAAGCTTCCTTTAAAAAAGTTGACTTGATTCTTTACTACAAATCCCAAGATCAAATCATGCTAAGATGTTTAATCAAGGAGTGAAGTTCTTAACATTTTCTATTTACCCATTTTATGGGCCTTGAGGTCCTTGAGTGATACAGGAAAAGTCAAGCCAATCAACCAAACCAAATGTGGCCACGCATCCAATTCGTGTTTCACATAAGGGAAAACTCCAGGGACTGGGATAACTGAAAATCAGAAAGGCCTAGCAAAACACTGTGTATACGTAATATGCCCAGATACTTATATATAGAGACATCCAAGGATAAGTGTGTGAGTCTGTCACTAACAGTAAGAAACAATGACAGAGCTCAACACTAAGATCATATGTTCTAATTACAAAAACAGCCTTATTGTAAAAAATTACAAAGGGAAAAGTAACTAAATTAATAACCCTCCTCCATTAGACGTTGACTTTTTTATGTTGGCAGCTAAAATAGAATTGATGACCTGAGAATACACCCTAGTTCATATAACCATTACAGCACCGACTAAAATCAAAAGTTAAACGGGATCAATTAATGAAAACATTTTGTTAATGGACTAGATAATTTCAAATTTTAGTTTCGAAAAGATGTTCTAAGTCACTACGTTAGAATTTGATAAAAGAAAGAAACCTCGTTTAACGTCAATTTTTTATAAAAAAATCACCAATTCAGGAAAAAGAGATCAATACAATACTTTTAAAATCCTTCACCATGAGTACAAACTTAAAAAAGATATATAAGAATGAATATGATTTTATACCTGAAGACAACACGACAATTATGTACTGCCACCCAAGAGTTGGAGTGTGTCGACAGATGGACCGCAACTCCGAAAATGGCACCAACCTGATGGTGTAAAGTTTCCAATCTAAATAAGGAAACAAAAGAGTTTCAGCAACCAATTCATTTCCTGAATTTCCAAACTGAGAACAAGTCAACTAAGTTTCAGAACTTTATTATAAAGGAATCAACGTTTCTCCGTAAGTCTCGTATCAGAGCTCTGACCTTGATACGGAATCCAGTTCTGAAAATTTATGTCAAAAGAAAGAAACAAATTCAAACATGGAACCTAAAAACCACACACGCAAATAGATGGGAGGAAAAACAGAGAGATGAGAACGTGATCGAAGCGTGAGTCAGACCAGAAAGAGAGAAGAACACTGCCTAATCAGCTTCATTCTTCCACTAATCCTCTCGGACGAGTACTGAGTCGGATGAATAGTGACATTCCAATACACCGCTTCGGAGTCGGCCGGCTCGCTTCGCTTGCAGCTATCTCTCCCCGTCCTCATCGACGATTGCTGAAATGACCAGAATCTCAACAAGCAAACAGAAACAGAAAGAAACATCAAGATCAGAAGTAAACAGGCGAGTTCATTCATTTCCTAACCAGATAATTACGTAACCTCCATATTTCAATCGCGTAGTCGAGTTTGAACAAATAGCAAAAGACTTTATTGATTCGTAGCTTATTTGCTTTATAGAGGCCGTGTAGTCGGCGTCGTCCGACAAATCGTGGAGTTCCGATTCTTGCATAACCTGAGATTTCGTCGGGGAGCGATGGAATTGATATAGAGGGATGGGCTTTGGCTTTTGCTTGTAGAAGGAATGAGAAAACGAAATAGAAAGAGGGATCAACCGTTACGTAGAGTCGCGCGTTTCAACTTTCATGTTTGCCTCTAAAAAAAAAATTTTTGAACTCCAACGAGCCCAGCTACTTGCCCTCAGGATTAGGGGATGTAAATCGTGAGTTGTGACTCAACTGACTAGAAACTTGAGCTTATTTACTAATTTTATTATACGAAAGGCTCAAATCTTAAAGGTTGCCCCCAAGATTCGAATCCCTACCTTACAGGTCGCCAGCACAGCAAGCACTACACCACCCAAACTTTTGCCAATT
Organism: Erythroxylum baracoense; assembly: GCA_025629805.1. NCBI lineage: Eukaryota > Viridiplantae > Streptophyta > Magnoliopsida > Malpighiales > Erythroxylaceae > Erythroxylum > Erythroxylum baracoense. The sequence continues at coordinate 505,150 of JAOTAY010000190.1, forward strand.
GAACTAATATTTGCCTCTACTTTTTACTTCTGCCCTCCTCTTTTTTTTTCCCCTACAGTAATTCTTTCTTAAAAAAAAGTTAATCTCATTTTATCTTTTTATAATTGTAAGATAAAATTATGGATTATATAAGTTAAGCCAACTTAAATATTTCCACGTATATTGAAAATTCAAATAAAGTGAGATTGCGATATCAGATAAAAAAAATTAGTTACAAAAAGTAGTTTAATAAACTATAGACTTATGATTTAATTTTAAAGATTTAAATTAATAATGAAATAGTTGGTTAATTTCCACTTTGAATTGTTATATTCATAACATTTAATTAGTTTAATCATATTTAATTAGTTTAATAAAATTTAATAGTTAATTTGAAAGCAATCTCTTTATTAATTAAGAGTAAGGTTGAGTACTACTGAACATTCTGAAACCCTGCGTATCAGCAAAATTTATACTGGTTATTGTTGTTGCAATAATAGTTAAATTGAATTGTCATATATAAATAGGATTTAACTAGATTATGTGTGTTATTCATATAGCATTTTATATATTTTTTTAGTTTTATTTATTTACTCTTTTTATATCACTTGTTTTTTACTATACTACTTTTTTTTCTTCATATCATAATTACACGTGAGTCTACTGAAAACAACCTCTTTATTTTGTAAGGCTAAAGTTGCGTACTATCAAATATTCCCAGACTCTGCAGTGGTGTGAGATTCGGACTAGATGTGATGACGACGACGACGACGGTAATGTGTATATTCCTATTATTTTCTTATGAAAGTAAAAAAAATTATTTTTTTTCAATTTTAAAATGTTTAAAATTTTAAAAATATTTTTTTAATGAGTTAAACCACATAAGAGGATAGCAATGGCCTGGCTTAACCTCTGTAAACTTGGGCTCAGGCCTAACTCGAGGCTCAATCAATTTTTTATTTTTTAAAAATAAAAAATATATCATTTTTAATTAGTTGTCGAGTCTCGGGCCAGACTGAAAATTGCCACGCCTAACCACATAAAAAATCTTAATGTTTCACCCTTTTTTTTAAATATGCCACGAGATGAAAAACTCAACAATACTCAAATTCCCGCCTAAGCAGGGTATGTGGAGGGTAAGATGTACGCAGTCATGCCCGCATAGAGATACAGAGACTGTTTCCTTATAAACCCCCGGCTATTTTGGTGACTCGAACTCAAGACCTCTTTAGTCTTTAAGTGAGCAGTTAACCAACTAGGCTACTCCTTCTTGTCAAATATGCCACGAGATGATTCTCACTTATTTCTCTATTTAAAAATAGTTAAAATAATGAGATAATTTTTGTAAAATAAAAGGCAAGAATTTTCTTATACTTTAAATAAATTTCTTTAAATTATTTGGAAAAAACTCTATATATGTTTCAATTATTCAAAAAATGACTTACAAGGGAAAAAAAAGGACAAAGAGTAAATGACATAAATATCATACACAAATCAACCAAATATTATAGACATAATTCAGACTTTAAATTTTACTTAAATTAATTAAACTTTATTTAAACCAATAATTTAAGATAAATATGATAGATTATTATTTTAAAATTAATACAATTATTTCAAGAAGAGTTAATTTTTAAATTAATATTTGATGCGTTTATGTTTATGACACATTTTTTTTATAAGAAAAGCTTTTTTTTAGTGAAATCATAAGATTATTTCAAAGATAAGAGAATCAATATTTTTACCAAAATTTATAAAATACAAATTTTAATAATCAAGTTGGCTTAGGTGTATAAATCAATATCTCCTAATTATTATTATCAATACCTAGTTGAAGTCTCCCTAAGGTACAGAATTTGGAAAGATTTAATAATACGCAGTTTTACTCGTACTTAATAAATAAGCTATTTTTGATTAAGGATGGCAATTATAGCCCGTCCTATCTCGCCAGGTCCAACCCGACCTGTTTTTTATCTGGGCCACTCATTTTTTCGAAACGACGTCTTTTTAATTTTTTTTAAAATAAATGAGCGGTCGAGCTGGCCCATTCCGACCCGCATGAGCTACCATGGCCCGGGCCGCGCCATTGAGGTCTATTTTTGATAGAAAATGGTAAAAAGAATATAATGCAGTTAAATATGTTCATTATTAGGATTAGAAACATAGTCACTAAATAGTAATATTAATTATTATATACTCACAAATCAAGGATAGATACTACTTTTTTAGAAATATATAAATTTGTGAAATATATAAATCTAACAAAAGATTTCCATTTCCTTATATAGGTTCACTAACTAGTAAATATCTATTTTTTCCAAAAACAAAAAGAAATACTCAATATCTATCTTATGTCACAACTCACAACTTAAGTAACAAAAATCTACCAATTTTCAAATATAATTAGCTGGGACTAACAAACTAGGAAGTGGGCCCCATCGTAAGGACACGTGTCGCTGGCTGATTCATTCTCTTCCATTCATTTTAAGCTCGTTCGTTCTCAAATTTGACACACGCACACACACTGGGTAGCGAAGCAGAGCAGAGAGACCTTGTGAGAAAATGGACGCAGAGAATAGGGAAAAGAAGCCATTGACGATGAGAGATCTCTCAAATAGTGAAGACGAAGACGTTGAAGCAGTTATTAATGTGCAAAATGAATCTACTATGACCCGTAGAGGGGCTTACGTTGCAGTTTCTTATATGGCCAGTGCAGGTGATGATCACTTCTCTTATTCTACCGTGTGTAGGTATGTAGATTCGTTCGTTTATCAGAATACTTTTCCGTTTCTGATTACTGCTTTCTTTTGTTTTGTTCTGTTTTTGGTTTGTTTGTTTTCTTTTTATATAAAGTTGGTGTTGATTTTTGTACTTTATGATCGTGCCTTTTACGAAACCGATTTGTGGCGATCGTGTTTGGCTGACGAGAAAATGTTGTGAAGATTTAATGCATGGGAAGGAAGGTTAGAAAGAAAGAAAATAGTGGAATATTCCGAATTTCTGCTTTTAAACTATTAGGATTAGACTTGGCTTGTCGTTGCGGTTCTTCACAGTGTAGAGGCTGACACTAGTACATGAAATGATGGTATTGTGAAGTTTTTTCTGATTATAGTTGTAGGCGTATCGTTTGATGCTCTGCGTGTATGCGCGCCTGTCAGTGTGAGAGAGAAAGGGAGTCTAATATTTGTATTAAGGATGTCAAATTGGTTTCCAAATGATAATGTGGTGGGCCCGAGGAAATGGAGGAATATCTAGTATTATTGAAGCCACTAAGGGCACTAATAATTCGGTGGTAGGAAACTAGAGTACTGATTTTGGTAGAGCAGACGGAACTCTTGTGTAAAAGCACTATTGGGTATTGGAGCTCTCCTTTTGTGTTGCTTATAATTTGTGAGACAATTCAACTGTGGTACATCGTTATGAATTGTTAGAGTAGGGGCCATAATAGTATAAAACTGTGAGCTGACACGCGTGAATTGGAAAGAAGAGAGGGCAGTTTGGGGTTTTCTTCTGAGGGAGGCTTCTGCATGGAGCTAGTGGAGTATAGACTACAGAGCCGTGAGAGTACCCGAGGGCAAGGTATTCAAACGAACGAAGGAACAAGATGTGAACAATATTTAGACTGAAAGGAAGAGCAGTGCTGATCGAATCACGTTTAACTTGCGCAGTTTAAAAGAAGATTCCAGGATCCGTTGGGTCATCGTTTCATCATCATAGGTTGAATTTGCCTGTTAAGTTTAGACACGTGGCTGCAATCTTGGTTCTCAGCTGTGCCCTGTCTCCGGGTCCGGTCATTTCGGCAATTTACTTCACTGTCAACTGATTTGAATCTTTCATAGCCAATCCAGTTCCCTCTCTAGTATCATCTTTTGCTTCCATGTGCAGTTCTCCTGGTGATGTTTAACAAAGCAGCCCTTTCTTCGTACGGTTTCCCATATGCAAATGTCATCACACTTTTTCAGGTACGTAACTTGTTAGGTCGTTTAATATTTACTTCACCTTGGATTTATTCATTTATTGCAGCAAGTCGTCCTCTAACTTTTCAAGGGCAGTCATGAAGTAAGCTTCTGAAGTTACTTGATTTCATTTTCTTACAGCAGAAGTCAGAAGATACACTGAGTGATAGCACATCGAACTACTATTTTCTATGGACATGCATCTGTTACTTGTCTACCAAACCCGCATATCATATGGACATGCACATCAATATAACTTCAATTTCACATAAGGACTATAGAATGATAGTTTCCCTCATACCAATACTCTTAAGTCTTAACACCGCAGGTCATTCTTGTTTATCAAACTTCCACTTTCAACTTTCTTTTAAGTTCGTGTTTCTTTGAGGTATTGAAGAAGCACACTTCCGTTAACCGTCCGACGTTTATGATACTTTCAAAAATTTCTGCCTAACCTAAATGTAAATACCAATTAAATAATCCATTGTTAAATTGATCACCTGATTAATTTTCTGTAACTATCTGATTTTATGTAAATTCTAGATGCTATGTTCCTGCACTTTTCTCTATGCAATGAAATTTGGGAATTTTATATCTTTTACAACCGCTGAACCAAAAAGCAAGTCTCCTAACCCTGCAAGGCTGGTGCCGTTTACGACAATGTGTCATACACTTCCTCTGGCATTCTCATATCTGCTTTACATGGTACGTACGTGATAGTATCCATCACGATTGTATCTGCGCATAGATCTTCAGCTCTAATTTGAATTTTTTGCGTTTTTATCCTGTCCGGTAAAGCTGGTCACAATGGAATCTGTGCGTGGCATAAATGTTCCCATGTACACTACAATACGGCGAACTACTGTGGCTTTCACGATGGTTGTTGAGCATATGTTAACCGGCAAGAAATACTCCAAACATGTTATCTTCAGGTATATGTGCAATTATTTTATGTTGCTGCATGCCATTGATCTTCTACGAGCAAGTCAAGTTTTATCTGTCGAAAGATTCATCAGTGTCCGTGTACAGTTATATACGATCTGTCGGAACTGCTAATTGCTTTAACCATTCTAGGAATTATTTTTTAATCAAAAGATCACTTTTCTTTAATCAATAAAAGAAACTTCTCTCTGATGTAACTCTTCGCATTCTAAATTCGGTGACTTTCCATTTCAATATTATATAACAGTGCATAAGATATTCCTGTTAATAATACCACCTTTAACATAAATAAAAATCTTATGATTTCATCAGTGTAGGGATCATCATATTTGGTGCCTTCATTGCTGGAGCTCGCGACTTGTCATTTGATGCTTATAGTTATGGTGTTGTATTTATAGCAAACATCTGTACAGCCGTCTATCTTGCTTCTATTGTTCGGATTGGTAATATTGCATTCCATTTAGTTGGCATATTTGATCTGTTGTGTAAGGTTTGAAAGTTCGCTGTACTTACATATTCTCGATATTTTCAGGTAGATTTACTGGCCTTAATAGCTTTGGACTTATGTGGTGCAATGGTGAGATAAGGGAGACAAAAACTCTATCTGTTGATTCAATTATGGTTACTTAAGATCAACCTATTCATATATATATATTAATTTGCAAATTCTTGTGTGGTGTTTGTAGGTATAATATGTGGACCAATCTTGCTTTTCTGGACATTTGTAAGGGGGGACCTGAAAGCAATGATGAACTTTCCCTACCTACTACTCCCAGGGTTTCAGGTTCTTTCATTTTGACCATATCTTTAAGCTTCTAAAGAGCACCTTTTTCTGCAATTTTAGGTTGTCTGATTTAGATTTGAACTTTAGATGCTGAAAGCAGGTACTTCTTCATGTTTAGATAATCAATGAGTGTTTACTAACTTCTAATGCTTGTCCAGAGAAAACGTGCAGGATCTTTCACCCTTACGGACCTGCACTTTAAAAAAAAAAAATGCATCTACTTGAACTCTGTACAATATCTTTTATAAGCTGTCAGAAAAATGTCGTAGTTTATCAAGCTTCTCTTCAATTTACGCCATGACCTCAATGCTAAGCCTTTAGAACCCAGGGAAAAATTTATGAGGCTAATCTTCAACTTTGCTACATCTAGATCTTGTGCACATAATCAGCGTCGCATATTGATATCCACCTAGTACTTAGCATTTTACAAGAAGATAATGCTAAACAGCAATAGAGGCAACAGCCTAATCTGATATATCTGCTTTGGAATGTTTTGCAGGTTGTGATGCTCGTGTCTTGCATTATGGCTTTCCTGATAAACTACTTTATATTCTTGAATACATCGCTGAATTCAGCTGTTACGCAGACAATCTGTGGTAATTTGAAGGTGAGTAGTTCTTTGTTTTTATTTTTCGACCGGCTAGACTTCAAACATGGACCCTACGAAGTGGAGGCATCATGTGACGTCGTATTTGGCTAGACAGGAGTTTACTGTCATAAATATATGGTTAATGCTCCCAGCTGTGTGCTCTTTCTAGCGAAGTTGCTAGTATTGTCTTTTATTTGAGCACAATAGCGATGACTGATGAGCCTCATATTAGTTATCCCATGTTACTGACACACAACAATATAGATAAGGCGCAGACTATGGGGAACAAGATTTTCAGATCCCATTGATGTTTTCGATATTAAAACCATCATAGGAGAGACTATTAGATTATCAGTTTAATACGCTATTGTGATAAACATACTTTGACAGTTAAGAAGTGCCAGAATCTTTTTCCATTCTATTGTCTTGGAATGGACTGTAGAAAAGCTAGTTAGTTTTGATTAAAGTGGTTGTGGGAACAATTTAAAACGATGCTTGGCTATAGCTCTCATTTCCAGATCATTTTTTAAACATTCTACTGCATCGTGTAGGACGTTTTGACTATTGCACTTGGCTGGGTACTGTTTGGAGGGCTTCCCTTTGATCTGGTAAGCTTTTGATATATTAAGTTCTGGGTGCCATTTACTCGTTCAACTCAATCAACAGCTATTCTCTTCAACACTGTCCTCTGTCTTCAGTTGAATGTTGCTGGTCAGTCTCTTGGTTTCTTGGGATCCTGTTTGTACGCTTACTACAAGCTACGAGGGAGATGAACGCCATAGTTGCAAGATGCCAGTAACCTGGAGGTAAATATCTGATTAGGGTAATATTCTCTAGAAAATTTTGGCCCAACTCTTGTGCTTAAGGTTTCATGTACACAAGCAATAATAACAGGCAGGATGCTGATCGAGTGTAAAAAAAAACAAGAAGCGTTTTTGGGCCCTTCAAATGACATTGACACAGGAAGTTGGTGGACTGAAGTGAAGCTATAACTATTTCCTTTTGCTTTCCAATGTAGTGAAAATTGTAAACTTCTCTACAGAGTCCACAACGTGCACAGTGCTCTATAGCTTATGATGTTCTAGTCAGGATTGTATTCCTGCTTGATATCAAGAAGCGGTATAGCCGGTAACTGTTTGATAGCTTCCCACCATAATAATTATGGAGATATCTTCTAGCTTTCTCCAAAAGGACCCTTCATTTCTTTCCTTTCAAAAAGAGACACCATTTTCTTGTGATCCAAATGGGTGGGTCTTTACGACTTTCGGATAGATTGCAACAAGCACTGACAGAGATATGAGACATTTTGATTGTGTCTCAGAAACTTTAATCATAGTAGTGTTAATAACAGAGTTTTAGTCTTGCAGGCTTGAGCTTCTGAAGTGGATATTTTCAGGTAATGCTCATGCCTCCTTCAAAAAAAAGAAAAGAAAAAAAAGGAGGGTTCTGCGAATGACCCACATTCACTTATGGTTCAGTCTTTTGAAAAGCTAATAGTAAATACATCCTCTTCTCTGACTTTATTTCCAAGAAAATGTTTTGGGAGATTCTAGGAGACTAAATTGCCTGCATGGATGGACATAAATGTCTCATACGCGGAGCATGGTAACGTGTGTGAAAGCGAGAGACTTACAGCATCTCGAGTTCGTAGAGAGGGAGGTGTGTTTCTTGTCTCCACAAGCTGACAATTGAAATTGGCCAAATTGCTATGCATGATTGAAACATACCCACCATCTACTTCTCAAAAGTTTTAAAGTTCACTTTACATTCTTGCACTTTCTTGATCCGCATTTCATGCCTCTACACACAATGCAACCATTAATGTAGGAAAAAAGCTTCTTCAACTTAGATTTCATATGGTCTATAAAAATGTAAGAAAAATAGGAACTTATGTTCGCTAAGTCTATATAACTAACTTAGATTAATGTCAAGGTCGAAAAGGAAGGAAATCTCCTTTAATCAATGGTTAGAAACTGTTATTCTGACCATATTATTCACATTTTGCCTTGCAACTACACACATTCATTACATTCATCAGAAAGCTAGGAAAAGAAAGGTCTTCACCTCAACCTTATACACGTTTGTCTTCCTCTTTATAGCTCAAACATCATTTTCATCACACGTACATTAAATCTCCTGTCGGGTGAAGCAAAACAATCAAACACATGTAAAAGTTAATGTCAGCTACCTGTTTTATCCTCAAAATTTGAGGTTAAACTTAAAAGTTCCATTTTTTTTTAATCTCAAGTCACAATCTTTAATGCTTCTTTTAACACCACGGTCATTGTAATAGTGGTAGAGTACTAGTCTAAGAAAATGGAAAGATAATGAAAAAAAAGGGATAGCAAGCCCTAGGGCGTGGTGAGCGAAGAAGGGTGTGACTGTTAGAATTGTGAGAATGGTTTTGAGGCGTGGGGAATCTGTTTTGGGTAGTGGCACGCGAACTTATCGCCCAAAATCATGAGTATGTGAGAGACAGAAACAAAGAGATGAGGCTTCAAAGACCCTTTTACTCTTTTACACTTCCCAAAATCTTCTAACGAAGACGAAAGTCCGAGTCTTTCCTCTTTTAAAATAAAAGCAATACTAAAGAGAAATAAGCAAAACCCAAGACGAGTGTCCCCTAGTTCAGGCCCAAGGCAGTGCTGCTTTATCGCCGGTGTCTCCGCTTTGTGATGTTGGGTTAATATCTTCTTTGTTTTCTTTTTTTTTTTTTTTTTGCCTATTGGCTTCATGCGTTGTTTTGTATGTACGTGCGTGTGTCACTCTGTGTGCGTGTGTGTTTGTTGAAAGAAAGGTGAATCATATTTAGTACGTATCCTTCTATTCTAATGAACCGAACCTTCTTTCAAGACAATCCTTCGCTGACATTCTGCACTCATGTTCCCAAGGCTCCATCTTTCTCTGTTTACACTCTCCATATATGACCTTTGGCTTTTGACCACCTTTAGACGTATAGCTACCTAATTTGTACACTACCAAGTGGCTACTATATATGCCTTGTTATATATCTTGAATCTTTTTCGCCACATATTTGTAGAAAAGTAAGAAAACTCTTCCTTTTTCTCTTTAGGAAGGCAGTGTGTCATCTTTAGTACCATACAAATGTCATAGGATAAAGAATCATCATTTAGTTTCCTACTGGATAAGAAATACAAATTGTTGTGTTTAAATCAGCTAAGTATGTGCATTCTATAGTTAAATATACATGTGGATTGAGGTAAGACAGTCAATGAGTACAGAAGCTACTTGTTAAAAGTACTGTATATATGGGGAACATATAAGCCAATTACCTTATTCTCTTTTACGCATAACCACGTTTAATAAAATGCAAGCATGATTTAGAAAGGTGGGTGTTAAAATAATTGCAGAGAGGTACAAAGAAAAAGGGAGTTGTTTTTGAAGGTGTTCTTTTTATTTGGTGGAAAGGAATATTTTTGAAGGTGCATGCGTTTTGATTTTATTGAGTACAAACTAAGCATGGCAAACCCTAAAAAGTAAGTTGCTCCCCTTGACATCATTCCACTCACCTTCTTCACCTTCCCATCCCGAGGCAGAAAATTTACCACTATTTATATTCTCTGCCTCTCCATCTCTTTGCCTCATCACTCTCTCTGCCTCTCCATTTGTCTCTCTCTCCCTAGACAGGTCTTAAATTGCTTATATGTATTCTTGGTCCAGCTTCTCTCTTTTGTTGGATTTGTACGTGTTTACTAGCTCTATCATCTTTTATCATTTGTCTATTATGGAGGGTGATAGTGTTTCTTCATATCATCTTCCTAGTCTGTCTACCTTTGAATCAAGTCTATTTGATTTTGTTGATTATCTGTCCTGATCGTATCGTAGCATAGCAACTATACCATTCTTCAATGGTAAAGCTTTAACTTTAATTTTCAGATGTATATGCCAATGTTGCACGGTGCCATTTCTGGTTAGGAGATTGGTAGAACCGAATACTAGGGGGTAATGTATAATTTGATTTGTTTTGTTCTGGTTTATTTTTTCGCTGCTTCTTTTTATGGATGGATATATAAACATTTATATTTATGTGTGGTGTTTGAGATCCCAATGAAAGAATTGAATCATAGTTTTGTATTTGATGTTTATTTATTCTTCTCCTTTAGTAATATGGGACCTCTAAATGCAGCATTAGTATAGAAGTGCTTGATATTATCGACTCAATTTGTGAACTATAATAATCATCATTCAAACTTCAAAGGTCTCACTTCACTTTAACCACCAACAAGACCACCACCTCCACCTCTTATTCCACCAAGCTACCGTTCTTTTTCCCTACCAAGAAATAGCCCCTTCAATGCAACATATGGGACCATAGCCAACTAGACTTTAACACTGTTCTTTATCTGAACTTTTGAATCGCCTTTTTTTTTGGTTGCTAAGCAGTATCAAGTCCTTGCAAGTCCAGAAGCTACAAAGCGTCTTTCCTAAAATCGTAATCAAGTGAGGTTCATGAACATCCTTGCATGGTACGTCTCTGATTTCTCATTGACAGTAACCTTTTTTGCTTTCTGCAGAAGTTAATACGGTGGTCGCTGGAACAAAGAACCAAAAGTAAAAGCGATATTGGTGAGGTTCAATCCGAAGACGGATTTACAGATATAGTTGTAAAATACGATCTCAGATTGAGCCGCGCCAATATCACTTGTATATCTTCCAGTTGGTTTCACTTCCAAAACCACATCATCAGTACTGCTTCAGGTTCTTTTCTTTAGTTGTATGCCTCGTATGTATCTGTCAAGTACTGTCTAGCTAGGTAAAAGCAATGAATCAGTAACACATATGTCTTACTTTATATTCAATGTACGTCTCGTACCAATATACATGTTACTTGATCCTGAATCAGGACCTGTATTCTTCTATATTCCCTTGACGGTCTGCTGCATAAGTTGTGAATGTTTGATGTTCTCCTGGTTTCCGGGCATTTCTTTCAGGGGATACAGGTATGCTCTTGCCGTGTGTCTCTCTCCCATTGCAGTTTCTTTTTTCTCTTATGGGGGGTAAAACCCATTGCAGTTTCTTTACTGCAACTTGTTGTCAAACACTGAACTAGATTCTCCCTGTCTAACAGAAATATTATACAATTTTTGCTAAGTGCACAATGGTTACAACTCGTAACATCTAATGACTGGATGAGGAGTGTTTTAATGGAAACTCAAGAAAGTTATATCCTTTTAAAATGTATTATTTGTTAGGAATGCATATATAAGTGTCTTATTATGCTAATTGCTATCCTAAATTTTTTTTACTTATAAATTTTAAAAAATTAAGTTTCTTAATTATAAATTGTTTCATATGAAATTTTCAATTCCATCACAAGTATTGCAATTTTCACATTAAAGAAAATTTCTATCTTTGAAATACATGTCCATGATCATTTCACAATTATATGTTCTAAGTAATGCTACATTATTTGCTGATTCCTCAGGATGAGGTATGCATAGATGAATGCTAAATGTTTATGGTGTTGATAGATTTTTTTTATTGAGTTTGATATTAAAAAAAAAGCATGAAATAATCAATTTTGCAGGAATGAAAGTGCAACGAAAGCAATTATGAAATTTCTTGAATTTGTGTATGTGCAAAAATGAGATTAATATCTCAATTACATAACGTGATTTATTATTATCTATATTATATAATCATTTTCTTGAGATATTTATTAAATATAATTAACTATATGATCATTATTTAGTGATTAATATTGTTAAATAAAAAATGTTTTATTAAAATAATATCTCTTATTAGTAATGATAGCCATGACTTCAATTGTCTGATTTATTTTTTTGTACTCAAATTGATTATTTTGTTATTTATCAAATATTTTACTTGTATAGTAACAATCTTTTTTAAAACTATAAAAAAAAAACCACAGAACCACCTTAATATAGGAAAAACGTTAGGGTCTTCTTCCCTAACTCCACTGTTTTATTACACAACACAGCATCACGTGTTAACATTCTACGTATCAACCACTTCTGTACATCACGAGGTATATATAAACAGGACGGAGACTGAACTATTCTGTATGCGTATAAAAATACGAACATACTTGTCTGTACATCTTATAACGACATGAAAGATATGGAGCCAGGTTTGAGAAGGAAAAGTAATTGCTCTGTCTGTACTCTCACCTCCATCTTTTAAATACAAAGAAGGCTTCACCAACACTTCCAAGTTTTGTGTGCTTAGATTGAATTGTTCTGCCTTTGGTAATGAACATGTTACCTTAAAATGATTCTCATTCTCTTTTTAAGTGTCAATAGCTAAGTGGGCATAAAAACTAGTGAATGCCCACTTAGCTTTGACATCATTTATGATATTGTTATTATTATTTAATAGGATAGTGGTGTCGAAATTATCAAAACTTGACAAAAAATAGGATTTATAAAATATTTCATTAACTATAAATACAATTATTGGATCCTTCTCAAATAGGTATGAATCCGTTTCTTGATATACGAATCAAAGAAGAAGAATAGTTATAATCAAATATTTAAATTTGTTCTAATTAAAATGTAGATATTATCCATAATTGTTAAAAAAATTATATTATTAATAAAATATCTAGATAAAAATAAATAATATTTAGTGTAAAGGTAAATATTATAATATGTGATAATTAAAATAAATTAAAATGTATGACTATAATTAGTTTAATTTACTTATAAATAGTTTTTTTCATATATAAAAAACAAAGTCAAATATTTAAGTGTAAAACTTGCAAGAATTTCTTTCGTATAAAATGTGTTACAGGCTCTAATCTTGAATGATTGAATTTTTTTCTTGATATATGCAGTAATAAAATAATGATTATTTATAAATGAAACATACTAATTATAATTATATATTTTAATTTAATGTTTGTTTTTATATTGTATATATTATTTATCTTCATCTAAATATATTATAACATATTTCAATTCTTTTAATATTTATGAATAATATTTAGATATTTTCTAAAGTTTTTGGGGAGGCTACCCTGCCAGAACTTTAATAAGATGTATAGACCGTTGGAGAGTTGGATATTATATAAAGAAAACTGTAGTCAATGGGTATTTTACTCGAGAAAAACCCTTTTTCTTAATTTAACTGCTCCCAATTCTCAAGACCTGGTTCATAGAGATCTTAACTGATCAATCATCCTTATATAAATTTAATATCTAACAAGATCAATTAGTCTCTGATTTTCTAATAAACAAAATTTATTAGAAACCTAGGTAAATTTGTTATTATTGGTAGAGATTAATTCGAGACAATCTTTTTTCTAGTACCCTTTTTTCGATGCCCTTATTAGAGTTTTGGATAATGTTTTTTTCAGTGCCCTTTTTTTTCAACAAAAGTCACATTCATCTTTGCTCAATTTGAGTCTCGACTTCGATCTCCTTTTCTTTTCTTTAGTCTAATTCTATGAATAGCCACTGATTACCAAAGTTTTTGTTGCTCTACTTATGCATTTGTCCTTTGTCTTCCTTCTCAATTAATGACTATATAAAGTAGATGTAATTTCATTAAGAGACACATCAACATTCCCATCAAGTAGAGTAGTTTCAAGATACTCAAACTTCTCAAAAAGGGATCCCAACAATATCAAAGTCAGATCTTCATCTTCAAATATTACATCCAAATTTATTAAATCAGTAACTAACTAATTAAAATTGGTGATGTGATTATTTATAGTGGTACCCGAAACATAAGATAAACAAAACAATCTCTTCTCTATATGAAGCTTATTCTGACTGCTTTTCTTCATAAATTTCTCTTCCAATGCATTTCACAATTTAGCTGCAGAAGTTTTTTTCGAGAAAGCATATTTTTGCTCTCTGGAAAGACATGATCGAATTGTACCACATGTCAAACAATTTATAGTCTTCCAATCTTTCTCCTCAATATTATCTGGTTTCTTTTTTTCAATACCAATGTCAAGACCTTGCTGAAAAAGAGCGTCTTGAACCTCACTTTGCCACATGCTAAAATGACCCGTACTATCAAAAATCTCCACCGTAAATCTCGCATTTGTCACCACAGTCCTTGCTAGAACAAATGAGGTAGAAGCTATCAACGTAGTTGATACAGTCGTATCTTTGATTTCTGTCATCTCTGCTACAATTTTTATTCTGTAGCTGTCAATGCGGAAAGCCAATAGCTCAAGAAAAAATCTTTTCTGATATGGAAGATCAGACTACGCTGTAACCACAGAGCATATTCAGAAAAACTTGGGCTCTGATACCAATTGTTGTAAACCTTGGGTTAATCTCCACTAATAATAACAAATTTACTTTGAGCAATATTGCCTAAATAAATAGAGTGTGAACGGTTGTATTGAAAAAATCACACTAGGTAAATTCCCATGAAAAATTGGAAGGGTCACAAACGGTCCCACTTAAAACTCAACTTTTTAGATAAAATTTTTCTATACATATAATTTAATAGCACAATAATTCACTATAATAATACCCGAAAATAGTTATTAAATAGACAAATAAAAAGTACTAGAATTTAACGAGATTCAGCCAATTATACCTACTTATTCAGACACTACTAAATTAATATTTCACTATTTTCAAAAAATAATATAAGTAAAAGACTACAAAAAGAGAGGAGGAATTTTTGTCTTACGAAAGACAATTTTGAAATGTTAGATAAAAATGAAAAGTCATCCTTTTATAGCTTAAGGAGGCTCTATATATATATGTATATGTCGCATGTACGGAGTCCTTTTTTCTTGTGCTGCGAAGATCAAAAGCTAGTTGTCGACAAAATTTATATCCAATCTTTGCTTTGGGGATCAAAGATGAGAACCAGGTGCTCATGTATATACAGGAAGCATGTCATCAATTTAGTGAGACGGTCAGAATGCCCCTCATGAAGAGGTTCATAAGAATTGTGAAAAGGTTCGAGTTTCACCCTATATTATAATCAGATTTGAATTAGATCGAATTCTAAATTTATGTTTTGAATACGAATTGAAATCTTGAGTTGATTTTAGATATAATTATGTTACTTAAATTTAAAATTTAACTCAAATTTTAATTCTTTAATTAAAGTACGAACTGAACATAAAATTATATTAAGTTTAACTTTATTTTATAATTTTGAATTAAGTCATACCCTTAGATGTTATAAAAAATGCAAAAGCCCTCATTGGATGTGGGATGACTTAACTTTTTAGAATGATCAATAACATTATTCCATGCCTTAAAACATGATATTTAAATTTGATTGAATTTTGAGGTAAATTAAGTTTTCGGTTTTGAATAAATGGATCAAAACTTATCCTTTTGCACATGAAATTCTCTATGTTCTAACCCTATTTTTTTAAATCTCATCAACTCATTTATATAGAGCCAATAAGAAGAAATAGTGATACGTGAAAACATCATAGATGCGTCGATGGTGTCAATTAAGTAATAACATCAAGATTTATGTGATAACATCAATTAGTCCATCAAATTCTCTATTTTAGTTACTTTATTCTAAACATATTCTATTAAATCTCATTCATACATTTATGTGAGGTCTATATAAATATGTAGATGAAGTTTAATAGAACATGATAAAAACATCATAACCGAAACAGGAGATTTGATCCCAAGATTTGGTACTCACCTCTGCTGCTATGAAAATGCCCTTTCCATGGTCATCTTGGCTGGACCCAAATTAACCTCTTAAATAATCTTTCAATTTCTCTAACGTTGGTTTTTTCAATGTTATAAAAATAATATTGGAAGTTGAATTGATAAAAATAAAATGTTTAAATTTTAAAATATTCAATACTGTTATCAAATTGGTCAAAAAGTAAATATAATTTAAAAATTTTTAAATATAATTAAAAGGAGTGTTAGTTACTTATTAAAAATTTTAAAGTTTATTTGAAAAAAGAAAATTTTAAATAAAAATTAATTAATTTATGTTTATTTATAAGAACTTATTAATTTATAAAAATTGACATATTAGTTCATAAATTAATCAATTTTTAATAACAAGAGTTATTAAAATAAATCAAATCTAAAAGTTTAAAACTGAATCAAAAATTAATCGTTTCGACTGAACCAATTAAATCAGATTTATTTTTTAATCGTTAACTTTTTTTAGTTACATTTCGTAGAGAAATAGGAGAAAGTGAAGAAAGAGCAGAGTGAGAGTCGTCTTCAATGCACATATTCTCCAGGGGACTTGATGCTGTACTAATGGCAGTATTGTGAAATGGGATTCAATCAAGTTGCTCAACTCTTTTGGGTTTTGTAATGAGTTAGATTAGATTCTTGTTAGGATTGTGACGCTAAGTTCTAAATGCATCTCATAATTGGGAATGTTTACTGTGTATTCTTTCTTGATGTTGTGCTAAAAAAGCTTAGAACAGATTCTGGTTTGATCGTGATAACTTTGCAACCAATTTTTAAAAATTGAACTAATTTAGCTTATTTAACGGTAAAAAATTTTGAATTAATTAATTTTTCAGTTCGATTTAGGTTAATAATTTTTATTATTAAAAATTTATCAATTTATTTATTAATTAATTCGTTTTATAAATTAATCAATTTTTATAAATTAAAATAAATTGATAAATTTTATTTAACTGTTTTTTAATTAATTTTTAAATTTTTCGATAGATAGAGATGATCTTCTTCAATCATTTTCAAATTCTTTAATTTTATTCAATATATAAACGATTTAACATCGGTTGATATATTTAAAATGTTAGTTGATACGGAAAAAAATGAATGGATAAGAAATAAAAAAAGATGGTTGGTAATATATTATGATTGGATGAACATTATTTTTATATCCCCTTTTGAGTAATACTCTAATGGAAGTCGTATCTATTTCTATTCTTCACTGTATTCGTTATAATTCTTATTATTATTACTATTTTTGTAAGTGAACCAAGCACACCCTAAGTTGAACAGACAAAAAATGAAAATCAAGAAAGCAAATTTTCAGTAACTCAAAGCAATTGACATTAAATACCAATAAAAAATGGAAGATATATATATAATTACAAGACATAATTGAATTACAACACAAGCAAATCGAAGGGAAGGTACACCATCAGTTGTTAGCTCTCTCTAATGTAAGGTTTTTGTAAGATTGACTGTCTCTCCAACAATCTTGGAACACCCAAAAGAGTTAACCACAAAACCTGAACTGTTCTCTCCATGGTTAACCAACAACACACAATGATGCGGACTAGCAAGAACCTACCTTTGACTAATCAAAGGAGAGTGAATTTGATCATACACATTACCTGCATCTCTGCTTGCCAGTACTATTCAAGGGAGAGTCTTTGATGCTTTTGGATGAAGCATTTGTGTGAAGCTGAGCTGCTCCTTCGGATTTCTTCTTCCGCCTTCCTTGTTGCGACAACCGGGAGTGATACGATGAGACGGCAAGGTCGCTAAGGTCCTGCAATGGAGTCAGGACCTTCACAACTTCATCCATTGTGGGGCGGGACTTGGAGTCCCTACTGAGGCAGCTGTAGGCTAACTGAGAAACCTTCTGCACACCTTTGAGTGAGTAATTCAGCTCTAGCCTTGGATCAACCAGCTGATACAGCCTTCTTTTGTCGGCTAAATATGGTCGTGCCCACGAAACAAGATTTTGTTCACTGCTCGGACGCTTCTTGTCCATTGATCTTCTACCTGTTAGAATCTCCAGTAGCACAACTCCAAAGCTATAAACATCACTCTTAGATGTCAAATGCCCTGAGAAACAGAGAGAGTCTTTAAGAAAATGTCACAATGAACTTGAACCATAAGTGAGGAATGAAAGCATAGGATTGTTGTTACCTGTCATTACATATTCAGGAGCAGCATACCCATAAGTTCCAACTACTCTGGTGGAAACATGAGTTTTGTCCCCCTGAGGACCAGCTTTTGCTAAACCAAAGTCTGAAAGCTTAGCATTGTATTCCTGCAAAAGATTCTTAAAAAGTTAAGGTTTCAGTCAGAAAAAAATTTATACCCCAAGCATTGTCTAGCATCAATCACAGCATACCGAATCAAGCAAAATGTTGGAAGTCTTAAAATCTCTATAAATTACAGGTTCCGGACCACCGTGTAGAAATGCCAATCCTTTTGCAGCTCCAAGTGCAATCTTAATTCTGTTAGGCCATGGAAGAGGTATTGTTCCTGCAAAAAGTCATCATTTTATCAGCATAACATAGAAGGATCCAAGACAAAAATGTTACCGATTATTACGAGATTGTCTTTGCTTCTATTGATTTGGTACGTCACGAAGATCAGCATGTAACAAGAAATGTTCAACGGTAAAAACCAAGCAAATCATTCTGTTTCTTACATTTTAATTTCCCCAGTATTTAGCTTCTGAAAATGCTTTCTGAGAAACTCTTGCAAAGATTGTGCTCACATGATAATTTGCAGAAATTGTTTCTCTTAGCTAGTGAAAGTAAACTAACTGTAATCTTAGGAGGAATGGGGAAGTATATAAGAAACACTGCAATTGAAACTCACTTCTAAAAAGATGGTTTTCCAGACTTCCTCGTGTCATGAACTCATAAACAAGTAGACGCTGATCATCTTCAATGCAGTAACCAATAAGCTTAACAAGATTAGGATGATGTAGTTGCCCAAGAAAATGAACTTCGGCCTGCAATGTAGATGAAATTGGTGCAATGTTAAAAAGTCCCATTGCTCATAATCTGACATAATAACCTCCTTTTCATCAATCTACTAACCAAGAAAAAAGCAGATATTATCTACTAACCACCCATTCCCTATGGCCTTGAAGACCATCTGGCTTCAAACTCTTCACAGCAACTGTGATTCCTGATCCAGGTTTTGCTGGGGCCGTGCCGTTCTCCTCTATCCAACCTTTGAACACATATCCAAATCCACCCTCTCCAAGAATGCTATCAGGTCTGAAATTCCCAGTTGCTGATTTCAGTTCTTGAAAGGTGAACTGAAGCAAAGGGCATGGAGGCTTGTTAACTGTAGGTGGAGGATTAGGATTATCTGAGGACAGCTCCGCCTCATTGGGACATAAATCTCGATTGCTGGCATTCAGGTAACGAGTTTCAGTCACTGCAAAAAGAGAATGGCACAACTTCAAACAAAGTTGGGACCTTTATTGTCAGCCATGGTTGGCTTTGGCTCTCTTACTAACACAGAAGTTCAGATTAAGTTGGGCACAAAAAGTGACACAGAAACTCGAACTTTCAATTGATTTCTGCAAATTGGGAAAAAAGATGATGCATTTCTGCTACCTGTAAAAAGAGAAGCTAAATTTTTCCAGGAAAGTATGAAGATTCATGATTTTGAGATCTATTATGTAACTATATACTTGAGCTTGACTAAAATTTCATATATCAGAAAAGGACTGCAGAACTTGTCTGAAGCTGGAGTCTATTTAGCTTAAAATAGAAAGCTGAATCAGGAAAAAACTTCCACGAACGGATTCAATCAGGTGGGGCAGAGTGAACAAATAGACGGAGAAAAACAGAGAACATAGAGGATGTACGAGAAATAGAGGAAGACCCATTTGAAGATATGCTTCGAAAAGTGTATAGAAAACAAGAAATGAAGAGATACAGAGTACAAATTGAAACCATTAATACCTGAATCATAAACGAGACTAGTACGAGGGATAGTGTTAGGAGAGTCTCTGGAGGCAGAGGACTTGCAGGCACCTCTAACTCCTCGTCTAAGAAGAGCCCAGCAACCACACTTTTTCTCCATAAAGATCTTATCTTTGGATTCTTTCTCTATATACCTATCATGGGTTCTCAATATAATTGCATGGGATGTGATAGAGAGGTGAGCAGAGATTGGTCATGGTTATGAGTGAATAGAGAAAACAGGGGTGACAAGAAACTCAGAGAGGGAACAATGAGTGGGAAGAGAAAAGAGTATGTGATAATGTAACCCCTGTTGTGCTTGTGCTTGTTATTGTTGCTGTTGCTGGGGTTAGAGATTACAGGCATCATCATCACCATCATCACAGAGTGTACAAAAAGAACTTTTCTTCCACCACCTTTTGTGTGGGGATAGCAAATGGATCCCTCTCTCATTCCCACTGTTTCACTTCACAGAATTTACTAAGTTCACTTTTTTTAAAAGAATCAACTAATAACAGCAACTGAAGCAAATCCATTAAACTTATCTTCAAAATTAGTAGAAAGAACTTGGAGTCTTCAAAGCATTTGAGAGAAACCTCTTATAGTGTAGAAAAAAAATGGACATCACTCTTCACTCTAACATTGCTAAGATGGTGTCCATTGTATCTAATATTACTAAAATAGGATTCATTGCACTACAAAATTAGTAATAAAAATAAAAAATAGTAACTTATTCAAACATATTGTGAAATGTTACGGCAAAAATTACATTTTTAACTAGTATTTTAAAAATTATTTTTAAAATTTCATTAATATCTAGTAGGTCCAAATTGCTTAATTATAATATAATATAAGCTAAATTTATGGCTCGTATATTAAACACTACTAAAAACTTAATTTAATTAGAATTTATGGTGCTATTAATATTATTTTAAATATATTAAGATGTAATATGAGTAACTTAGATTTTTTAAAAAAAAGTTAGGCAACAATTTGTACTTCTTACTAATTTTTTAACTTTTAGATATATGGTTCTACACTAGAAAAACTCTAAATTGTTTGTATGTTCTTTGGAGGTATCCTTTTCTTGTTTTGTATCGAGGATGGGATATTTTGCTTCATTAGCAACACTAGTGGGTGAGTGAGTGATAAGAAACATAACATAAACAAAATAAAAGGGTCCCATTGATTTTTTTATATTATAATTAAAAAATTCTTGAAAAATACTCTAGACATAAAGGATTACTCAAAATGTGTCAATAGTGCAAGCATTAGAAGTGAGAGTATACATTAAGCTCCATGATATAGGCAATGAAGGGATTCATACTACTTTTTCTTTTCTATTTTCTTAGTTTCAAATTACTTTAAAAATACATAGAAAGTAAAGAAAACAACAATTATGAACTCTATTCCATGACCCTAAAATAGAGGAAAGACAATGTCAATCTTGAGAACTAAGGTTGCACTTTGAATCTAGAAAGAAAATATTTAAAAAGAACTAGGGAATAGAACTCTAATGGCAAATAGAAAGTGAAAAAAAAATCCCACCATAGATATTTTGATAAATTGGTAGGGTGTACCAAATTAAAGGAGAAAATGAGATTTAGTTTCAAGATTACCTAAATTATTATCTTAATTTTAGTTTATCTAGTTATGATTATGTGGAGAAATCTACTAATTAAATGATGTGAATTTTAAGGTAAATTGTTTTCATAATTACATATAAAATACATTTAAAGTTTTGTAGGATCACAAGGACAATACATAATAGAGGATTATCATATTACTTATCATATTATTCGCAATCAAATGAATGTGCATAGTGTTTTAGCATTGAAGCATAGAGAATATTTTTTTTTAATCTATGTGAGAAGGTTTGTGATAGTTTAGATTTTTGACCTCATTCAAGGTTTCCTTTATGAAATATAAATAAGAAATTATAAAAACAAGTAATTACAAGTTAGATCTACACTCACACACATACACAAATATATATAAGAAATCTCATATTTTTGTATTATTATTCTAGTCAAAGTTAGTGGGTAGAGTTGGTCAAAGGGCATATTTGAGTGCAATCCCATCACACATACACACCCACTCAAACACTTCCTCTATCTCTAGGCATTGCAATGAATAATAGATAAATACATTAAGAATAAGAAATGGGGACTCAACATGGCTTGTGATAGGTGGGTTTCTCATAAGAAAAAGGGCATTTAAAAAAAGTAAGAAAAAAAAAGGAAAGGAGATGCTTTGGTGAGAAGTCATTTCATCAACAACCATTAAAGGAAATTTGAGTATTGTAAGTGTTATAAATGCCTTTGGATGAAGAAAAAGGCAACTCAAGATCCTATTCTCTTTTTGCTCCTATTGCATTGTGGTTGCACCTTGACAAGTTCCTTCCTTGTTGGAAAGAAGAGATACCCATGCCCCCACTAATCTTTGATAGGCCCACATCACACACACATAATACACAACAAGCACATATATTGAGAAATAGAGAGAAAGATAAGAGTTTTGAAGCATTGGCTTGTGTAGCCCACTCTAAGTCAAAGGTCATCATAATCATATGGACAAATAATATACTTATGCTAGTGTTGTTTACAATTCTTAAAAGTTAATTAATTCATTAAATAATTTATTTATAATATATATTTTATAAATTATTATAATTAAGAATTGATTTAATATAAATTTCAAGGATATTAAGAAAAAAGGATGGACAATCATTTAAAAGGAAGAGGATAGACTTTCATATGGTCTATATTTGCTTAATGGGCATATCTTTGTACATGGCCCAAAAGATTGGAACTTTTTTGCACTTGAAAACAAAAAAGAGAAAAGATTAAAACTTTCATAACCAAATAATTACTTTTTCATATAACATAAAAAGTTTTAACCAACTTATGATACTTAACTCAAAATTAACTAATTTCATAACCCAATTTATCATATATTTTACCAATAACTCCCAAAGTCCACTATTTGCAACTTTCGGCGGACATGCTTTGTTTGGTTACTTATTATGAGTTTGAATGGAGATTATGTCCACTCAATTCTATATCCATGTGCATGCAACTTTCTTGGCTTATGGCTTTTGCAAAGTCTATATATTAGTGTTTATATGGGTTTTTATAATTAAGAACAAGTTAGTAAAAAATATTGATCAAGAAGTCAAACCTCAATAAAAGCAAAATTTACAAAGATAAACGCGGCTGTGTCTTTAAATCACAAGACAACCCAATTAAATGATGCCACGTATTGGGTAAGACTGTCCCCTCCCAGAAACTGCAGGTGTTCAAAAGACAACAAATTTCCTTTTTCTCGGTAGCCAGACACGGATGCGGCTGTAGGAGAAGGAAAATTAGATAGAGAATAAATTGAAAAAGAAACGGAAAAAGGAAACCCGCTTGGGAAATTACCCGAGGTCGATAATTCCATCCTCAATTGGGGCAATCGATATAGGGAAAGTGAAAAAGGTTGAATCTTTGAAATTGGGTCGGGGGTTAATTTGGATTGGGGGGCTGCATGAATTGGGAAGAAGGATCGGAGGAGGAATTAGAGTAGAGAGGAGGTGGTGGAGGAGGGGGAAGAGAATATAGAGAGAAGAGACGAGAGTGGATCGGAAACTATGTCTGCAATAGTGTGCGGGAAGAGATCTTTTTTCGAAGAATTGAATGTAACGACCCCTCCTAAGAGAATTCGCTGTTCATCTTCTTCTCCTGTTCGTTTCTCTCCTCCAAGGCCACAAGCTATTTCCTCCTCCAACACTCTACAACGCCTTGTCGCTCTTTTCCCTGATATGGACAAGCAGGTTCGTATTTTCTCGTTCTTTCTTTTTAGTTTTATCATAGAGGGAATCTTTTTCCCTTTTCATTGTTACTGGGTTTTGTTAGCATAACCTTATTGTACGAGCAACCATGTAAGGTGCTCTATTTTTAGCAGATATGAGGGTTGTTTTTTATCTAATTCGTTTCCTCCTAATCCTTTTCATGTTTCAAAGAATAACAAGTTATGAAGATTTTAATTTTCACATAAGGATGATTCCATGGCTATTGTGCCTGATGTAAACTGGGTTTTCAATTTGGAGGATTGTTTATGAAGACAGATTTTTGACACTGAACAGTACACTTTTTTATCAGAAATTTTGTGACCTTAACAGTTTCTATTGGGGTGATAAACTGGTTGCTGACTCTTTTGTTATAGGTTCTTGAAAGAGCACTTGAAGAATGCGGTGATGATCTCGATTCGGCAATCAGGAGTTTGAATGACCTCCGATTGGGTTCTGCAGAAAAGAATTTCAGTCCCACGCCACTTAAATCTTATGTTCTCAGGGAAGATAATGCTACAGTGGATGGTAAACATTATTTATGAGGAATACTTACCCATAAGTTTGAGTTTTTCATGTTTCTGCATGGATGCCTGTTCCTTCGACCTTTCTGTGGATAACTTTACAAAGATAGAAGTTGAGGGCTTTGGAAACTTTAGTTTGCTGATAAACAGCTGAAGAGAAAGTGAATTCATCGATTTCTTTAGGCAGCTACAAGAAACTGCATCGTTGACTTTTGTTGTTTTAACTGTGTTAGTAATCTTCCAATTTTAGGATCTTCAGTATATACTGACAGTTGATAGGTGTTTGGTACGCCCATTTGGCACAGTGGCTCATCTTTTTTGTAACATGCTCTATTTGGACTTCCCCAGATTTTGCATTTCAACGGAACTTTTATTGAGTTGTTGTTGTTGTTGTTATATCTGGATGTGCAGGACAATTTCCATTTTGTGCCCTTCTACTCAAATGAAGTTGGTGTTTTAATGACCATGATAGTGATATGTTCTAATCCCCGTAATTGGAGATATTGGTATCTTATAATTCTCATTGGCAATTTTTTTGTTAGTTGGATGCGAATTACTCAGGGTCCATTTCATGTTAGCTGATATCAGCATTATCTTATAATACACTGAACACATTCGTTTACAGGTACATCAACAACTAATGAAGAGCTCCCACCAATTGACAATTCATCAGCTCCAACAAACCTTCCAATGGATGGTCCTGAATGGGTGGAACTATTTGTAAGGGAAATGATGTGTGCTTCCAACATCGATGATGCAAGAGCACGTGCTTCAAAAGCTCTGGAAGTCTTGGAGAAGTCCATTTGTGCACGTGCTGGAACAGAGGCAGCCAAAAACCTCCACCAGGTTTTAGTAACTGCTGTTCTTTCCATATTCCCTACTTTAGCCCTTTACTCTTTTCCTCTTCCGTTTTTCAATTTTAATTTTGGTGTATTGGTGAGGAAGAGGGGGCTGCAAAGAGACATTCAGGGCCTCTTAGTTTTAAATTGTTATCGCGTCTCTCGGTCTATATTGCTACAGGAAAACATGATGTTGAAGGAACAAGTACAAGCATTGATTCAGGAGAATACAATTCTCAAGCGAGCTGTAGCTGTTCAGCATGAGCGTCAGAAAGAGTATGAAAGTAAGAGTCAGGAGTTGCAGCATATGAAGCAATTGGTATCCCAGTACCAGGAGCAGTTGAGAACCTTGGAGGTTTGAGTTCACTAACTCCCAAACTTTTAACATAATTCAGCGTCTTTTTTCAAGTTATATCTTTTTCAATTTCATTTCCACTTTTTATTGTGGGAATATTTTAATCGATGCCACTCCGAGCCTTTCTCAACTCTGACAACCATTGTTTGACCTGATATCCTCCAGGTGAACAACTATGCATTGACAGTGCACTTGAAGCAGGCTCAGCAAAGTAATTCAATCCCAGGCCGCTTCCACCCCGATATCTTTTAGTAAATCTTATAGGTTATTTGGAGGAACTTGTGCTAGTAAGTTGGAATCACAAAGCAATACAATTTTGTACACCCTCCTTTTGTGGAGGTCTAGGATGTGGTTTGAGATCCAAGACAAATTTTAGTCTCTTTCAGATGCACGGACAGGGAGTTCTGTCTGAATTTAGCTGTGTTTCCCTTTGACATTGTGATGCTTTATGCGTACAAATGGGTAACAATTCATACACATTGGTTTGTATTATGTTAACTCTATATTTGAATCAGGAGCAGTGTACCAACCCCGATACTGGCATCGTTACCAGTACTATCATTCATCCAATGTGCTCTTATTTGTGTTGATATACAGATTCAAACTTGCTGGTTCCTAAATTGAGATCTTGTAAGAGAAGTAAATTGGCACCTGTTATTCTTATTTCCAGTCATTTTTAGGACGAGTCTGCCAACTGATTATCGCGTCATATCAATGAATCAGTATGGGATGGAGTTGGAAGACATCTGAAACACTTACTGGTTAGGCTGTGCGAGTGAATGGGGCATTTTACAAATTATGGTGTCTAGAGTATGATGTTTTGCTACAAGTTTAGAAGTAAGCCCCAAATTGCAGAAACATGGACTACAAAAGTAGAATTTGTGTGGGTGTATAGCTATGGATCTATCTCATCTTATAATTCTCATCGCTGACTTGAGTCTCATTATTCAAGTCAGCCTCCCTATTTCGGATAAATCATTTGACGAATTCGTGTTGACTAATAAACCAGTTGACGGAGTCGTCTCGACGGATCCGTCAGCACCTGGTTTTGCATCGGAGGCCTTAGATATTTTCAAGGGAATTGAAATTTTTTTTCCTCACTGAACATGTTCACTCTAGTCAAGAAAATAAACAACAGAAGTCTGCTTCTTGGAAGTTAAAAGCATACAAGCCAATCTCTCTTGGTTTTGCATAAACTGGGGAGAAAGGAGGACAGGTAGTAAATATGTACACATACGTTTCTTGCATGAAACAAACAGGAGAAGCAACAAATCAATACAAATTCCTTGTTAGTTTCTGCTGAATAACACAACCTTGGACCAACAGAACTCGTAAAATCTAAGGTTAGATAAGAGAGACCTTGCACGATGCCTGAATCTTTGAATAGGCAGAGATATTGGGAAGAACAGCCCCTGTTTCATTGAAGTATATATACGTTTCAGAGATGCTTCTGATATGAAGAAATAGATAAGTTCTTGTTAGAAAGCAGAAACAAGTGTGTCTCCACCTCTCATCATCATCTTAAACTCATCGAAATTCACCATCCCGTCACCATCCACATCGAACTTCCTGATCATTGCTTTGCAATCTTCTACTCTCTTCCCTTTCTTCAATCCCAAAGATGACAGTACCAGGTCAAGCTCCTCCACTGATATTAAACCATCTTTATCCTTGTCGAACACATCAAAAGCTTCCTTCAAATCACCTTCTGATCCATCACCCTCCTG
Source organism: Erythroxylum baracoense (assembly GCA_025629805.1). Taxonomy (NCBI): domain Eukaryota; kingdom Viridiplantae; phylum Streptophyta; class Magnoliopsida; order Malpighiales; family Erythroxylaceae; genus Erythroxylum; species Erythroxylum baracoense. The sequence continues at coordinate 532,268 of JAOTAY010000190.1, forward strand.
TCTCACATCTCCTGAACTCTCTCCTCCTCCTCCTCCCCTTCCTGAGTCCTGTACTCCCATTAACTCGCACAGCAAGCAGAACTCTTCAAAGTCTATCAACCCATCTCCATTGGAGTCCACCTTGGCCACTACTTCTTCAACTTCTTCCTCAGTCATGAAGATCTTTATGTTCCTGAGTGACTCTCTTAGCTCCTTCTTCGTTACGAACCCATCACCATTCTGATCGAACGTATCAAACACACTCCTCAGCTCAGCCTTCTTATCAGCACTAATCTCTCTGCGAGAAGCCGCCACCTGTGGAGTAGCAACAGTATTACTCTCAACCGGAATGGTCGCAGACTCCTGAACGTAGAAAAACCATTGAAACCATGAAGATATCTTCTTGTGGGGTAAATAAGAATAGACACTAAAGAGTCCAGCGATAAAGAGAAGCAGCAACATCAAAAGGGTTGTCACCATTTTTGCTCTTGTTCACAACAGAACCAAGTAGGTAGAGAACCTGTGACAGGAAAGAAGAACAAAGGCACAACATAGAGAGGAGGGCTTCGGTTTTGGCTTTAGCGTAAGTCTTTGTTTAATTTGAAAGACTTAAGTTATCATTGAAGAAGTTACGCGGTATTTGGTGTACTTTCTGAGTCCCCACAAAACGCGTATGGAACATTACTTTTAAGTTAAAGGATTGAGCTTTCCATTTCATGTCCAACTCGCCTCGGTGAACTCAACTTGGGTGCCATTAATGTCTCCTTGAGACACTTGTACTCTCGTAACAGGCAAAACCGTTTCCAACTAATTTAGTAACTCGGACAGAACCGGTTTTCAGTTACTAAGGCTACTGTTGAATAATAGCCACTTCACAACTGTATAACCTAACACCTAAGACCTTGTTAATAATCATCATCTTCATCATTAAAATTCGGTTTCAAATATCGCAATAAAGCAAAATTTAGGGAGATCTGATAATACACAACCTTACTTTTATATAGTAAAGATGTTGTTTCTGATAAACTCATATGCAAATGTGAGAATCAAAAAATGATTCAGAAAAAAAGATATGCTACAAGGGGAGGTAAATAAAATTAAAAAGTTACATAAAGAGAAAGAATAAAACAAAAACTAAATAAAATAGCTACAAAATAATACAAATAATAAAGATAAAAAACAAAATACTAATAATAAAATACTGATAATACATAATAATAAATAAATAACGAAAAATAGAAAAAGAATAGGACCAAAGGACAGACCTGATATGCAACCCAACTCTACTAAATACCTGATAGGCTACACCAAATCGGCTTTGCTCGTCGCTATGTGAGCTAGGAGTACTGACACGGCTACCTTATGTAATGACAACTACAAGATCTGCCATTCTTGTTGGATCATTTCCTGACACCTAAGACCTTGTTCAATTTATCTTTAATTGGAATTGTGTAAGTGATGGATTGGATAGGAGGATTGATTATTTCAATGATTACTTGGCTCATTTTAATTGAAACGGTAGATTTGATCCAGTTAATTACATTTAAATTGATCTAAATTGACATTGTTTTATTTTTAAATAACATAATTTTAATATTTAAATTTAAAAAATTAAGAGTCAAATAATAGTATTTACCAAAACTTTACAGATTATCTAGTTCATTTTAGAAAAATGGCAAATTCGATCTAATTTGATCAATTTAAATTAGTAAATTATAGTTAAACTGATCTAAAATAACATAATTTTAGTTTAATTTTTAAAAAACATCATTTTTAATAATTTATAATATTCCTAATCATCATTTATTTTAAATAAATAACACGTATTAATTGTTGGATGATTGTTAGGTGCATTATTTGATTTTTTTAAGAAAATGTCATCAAATATCTTAAAATAATATTATTTTATTATAAATATAAATAATTTTATTTTGACTTCAAACTGAAATTAAAATTTAAATAAATTTTATATTAATTCAAAATTTCATGAATTCAAATTAAATTTATTATACCGACTTCTTTGTCATTCATACTTAAACTAACGTGCAGATGTAATACATAGAGCAGACCTTATTACATATTTAAGATCGGACGTGAAATGATTAAAAATGAGGGAATGTAAAATATCTGATTTCGGTTCTATTTCTAATTTCGAAACTGATTTCGAGCATCAAACGAGCTTCTATCTCTCAGGACCTTTACTGAAAGTCTTCACTGGCAAGTAATTTAAGTCTTTCTATAGTTTTTTCAAAACACGAGCTCTCTTAACGAGTCAAAGATTCCTTACACTCATGATTGATATGAGCAACTACAAGAGACCATAACCTATTTATATAGTTTTCATATCGGGCTTCTCTATCACAAGGTCGATATAGGTCAGGTCCACACTAAAAGGAGTCTATTTTTTACCCAGACTTTGACCTATTAATTTAGATCATTTATTCGGCCACTTTATTATCTTTATTTAATCAAATTACGTAATTTAACCGATAATTTATTTAAGAACTAAATTATAATTAATAACTGTCTATAAAAAATTGACAAAATTATCCAAACGGGAAAAAATGTCTTACAGCATATGCATCGTCATAAAGTAAATAAATTTTTTTTTGTGAGAAGATGGGTTCGGCATTTCCTCTTCTTTTGGAAGAACAAAATGATTCCCATGTTGCTTTTGTCCGACCGACCACAACTTAACAACCACGCCTTTTTTATCACTCATTAAATTAAAAAATTAAAAAATTAAGTATTAAATTAAAAAATTAAAAAATATTATTCAGTAATCTTTCCCATTAAATTATTAGCCTTAACGCTGATCAAATTGAACTTAATTTTTTTATCATATAAAAATAAAACTACGTATTATTAAAATTTAAAAATACTAATGAAGTACTTAATTAATTGATATGGGAAAAAAGACAAAGCTAAAGAATGAAAAAAAATTAATAATATATTATAATTAAATAAACGGCATTTCTATATCAACATTTTGGTAACGTTGTTATAGTTAAGTGTACCGCTCAATTAAGCACAATCGCCTTCAAATAAACAGCAGGCACGGGAGATAACGACATAAGTGGTTTGAAGCCCTTCAAATCTTCTGTTCCAATAACCCTGGTCCAACTTTGTCCCAGTGCATTCAAACCATCCTTTTATGTGATTAAGTCCCGGCTTGAAGTTAACACAACCTGATCATCTGTACAACAAATCTTTTATTTCAATTTTATTCAATTAAATTTTATTTATACATATATGAATAAAATTTAATAAAATTTAATAAAATATCGTAATCGAAACAAAATATCTTACGGGGTATTGTTATTGTCGTAGGTAAAGGAAAACAAGGCAGATGCTTTACCTCGTCGGTTGGTAACTTGAATTGACTTGAAGCTAAGTTAATGGTTTCATGGGCCTAACCGAACCTTTTCCTAGAAGTAAGTGAAGTGAAGTGGATAGCACGTAATTGTGTTAGAAAAAAGATCTCAGATTTTATTGTTCATCGTCACGTCTCTCAAGAGAACAACAGAAGCGTCGATTGGCTTGCTAACTACACAGTTCACTCTGATATCAGCGTCATATATCTCGATACTCTACTCATTGGGTGCCACTCAGTCCTTTTAGAAGATTTATCATGGATTTGTCTCCCTCATCTCAATATGTAATCTTTTTGCTATTCTTCCTTTAGATATAAAAAAAAAAAAGATCTCAGATTTTTAAATAGATTCCTTTCTTATCAAAATTAATTAAATAAGAAGTATATTTGTGATATTGAAATTTTTACAAATTAACTTTTTATTATAAGTATTATTATTTGACTAAATATTAAAATCATCTATTAAGTATTTTTAATAATTTTAAATCACGATCATGGTTTTTAAAATAAGTATAACACCACAATTTTTTTATTTTTGTTTTTTCTTCAAAATTATTGCAAGATAAATTATAAATAAAGTATTCAAAAAATTCAATTTTTTCAAATTTTCTGATCATTCGTAAAATTAAAGTGAAAATTAACGTACCAAATACACAAAACTTTTCACTTTACGAATATTTAAGACGAGTTATAATATACGTAACTTTTTTTTATGTTTTTACAACCGAGTCATTTATGTTATTTGAACCCGAAAGTTTATAATCGAAAACAACTATTATCATCCTGTTTAGGGGAATTATGCTGTGACTGCAAAGCAAGAAACGAATGTTATCCTCTTAAGCTGGGAAATATCCATGTCCACACACGTTTATGGTAAAGATTTATGATAATGTATCCTATGTATATATATGTCTCTTTCATTATCAAAGGTCCTTAAGAACGGTGGAAATATCCCTACTTAGGAACAGTAACAGCAACGAAAGTACTTGTGCGAATCAGATTCATGGTTGTTCGGACAAATTAATGTTGTTTAATAGCTAACACTTCCTCTCGTTGTGGTCTAACCATATATGCCATTGTCACAACGACGACTAGGGATTGCAATGAGTTAAGATGAGGCTGACTTTTGATAACTTCTGCTGAGGTTTAAGAGTTTTACACGGTTCAACCTAACTTAATTTTTAAATAAAAAATAAAAAATAACGTCACTTTATACAATAATTGTTGAGTCTTAAGCTTAGTTTAAAGGATCGGTGACAGTTGACAACTTACTGAAATGATAAATATTCATACCAAATAACTACTTATGTGTTTGATATTGTTATTTTGATAATTATTGAAATGTGAAAGTAAGTGTTTGATACAAAATACTGTCGTTTTATATAATAATTATCAATCTTGACATGTGTAGCCAAAAACTCAACCGATTTGAACTTGATACATTGACTTCAAGTGAAGTTAATCCCAGAAAGGCTGATCCTAAGCCCAATTACCAAATGTATTGGATGTAAAGATTATTGATCATATCTATGGACTGGGCTATTATGTGGCATAATGAGATATACACTATTCTGCTCAAGGCTTACCCATGTTTTTCACTAAGATCCAATTGCCTATCCTTTGGAGCTAGATTTAACAAAATAGACCCGATTCGATTCGATTTAAAGCTAACTAATTAAAACTAGTTTAATTAAATTTTAAATCAATCGGAAAGTTTAACAAGTTTGAAAGTTCTACTTCCACCTACCATTATATTATTGTTTTGATCAATTATACTAATCTAAATTTGTACTTCTAAATTAAGTTTAAGTCGTATATTTTGAGTATAACCAAATTTACTATCCATCTTTCCCTTAGGACCTGTTTGGTTAGATATTAATTAACAAAATAGAATTGAATGAAATTGAACGGTTTATAATAGAATGAAAAGTAATATAGTAAAAAGTTATTTAGGAGGGATATAAGAGTTCATAATATAATATAGTGAACCCTTATTTTGAAGATGAATGGAATGGAACGTAATGTATAATAAATGATTGTTATACTCCTGATATTAAAATAGTTGTTGCAAGAGATTTAACGCTATGATTTTAAAAAAAAAATCATCTCCAATTAAAAAGTCACGGTTGTGACTTTTTTTATATTTTCTATTTAAAAATAATAAAAATTTTAATAAAAGTTTTATTATTTTATTATTAATTATATAAAATATTATTATTAATTATTTAATAAAATTTATTATATCATATGTGATTTATATTTTAAAATTATTTATTTATATTTTTATTTATATAAAAATATATACAAGTATTTAAAGAAATTTTTTTATATTTTTCTATTTTCATTAATAAAATTTTTATTAATTTTATGCATTTTTGATTAATAATATAAAAATATTATTGAGGGTGATAAGCTTGTCGACCATAATAAATGAGTTTGAGGAAAAGGAGGTTAGGGTTAGAAGAAATAATTAGTATTAAGAAAAATTATTGATGGTATGTTAGGTAATATGTATTTATCAGTTTATGTTCCATCATAAACTCCCCAAATCGGAAATTTTTTATTTTCACTGTTTATGATGGAATAGAATGTAACACGAAACCTTTCGCTTCCATCTCATTCCATTTCATTTTATTACATTATGAAACCCTCAACTAAACAATAAAAATGTGTTACGTTTCATTCCATTCTATTACTAACCCCTCAATTAAATAAGGCCTTAAACATGCTTGTTACTTGTCGTTAACTTACAATTACATGAAAAGAAGAATACAGTTATTGCCTGTTTGGAGTTTTTGTTCAGTCTTTTAAGTTTTAAGTATTGGAGATCTCGTGTGAGTTCAGAAGCGCCTCTAATGATAAGAGATGGTGTTTTGTTGGCTTAAAAGACTTTTGAACCCAATTTATCATATGATTTTTAAGTTATTGATTTGTTAAATAATAATTTAATTTACGAGTTATTATATATAATCAATAATTTATTTCATCATACCTAAAAAAAATTTCTTTCAACAATATAAATAATCATATTAAAATGTTTAAACAATAATGTTTATTTTTAATATTGATTTTAATCTTTATTATTTAGTCGTATTAAATCATCATCATCATCACTCAGTTTAAAATTCCGCAATGAAGTGAGGTCTGGAGAGGTCTGATAATACGTAGTCTTACTCCTACATAATAGAGAGGCTGTTTCCGGTATTTAGTCATATTAAATCTCTTCCATTTTTGGTAAAAATTGTATTGAATTTACTTGGGGTGGTGAAGTGGAGTTTTTCAAGTTCTAAAAGTGTGATTGTCTCTTATTCTAGTCTTATTCTCAATATCAGGTTTTGTGTCTGTAAAGGAGTAATGGTATATCTATCCCCTTCTAATTATTTTTTTATTAATTTTTATTAGTTTTATCTAATTAAATGCTGTTTATTTAATTATAAAACTAAGTATTTATTAGTTTTTTAATATATTTAGTTATTTTATTACTTCTTTATGTTTATTTAAATAAAATAAATAAATTATTTATTATTTTTATTTTTATTTATTTACTCTTTCCAACCTGCATCAATTATTTGTAGTTTTTTGTTGTTTTATTACTAAACTTCGTATTTTTGTTCTTTTTTTTTTTCATTGTCACATTTACATGTAGGTCTACCTGAAATAGCCTCTCTACTCTATAGGGATAAGGCTGTGTATTATTAGACCTCTTCAAACCTTGCTTTATTACAAGATTTCAAACTGAGTGATGATAATGATAACGACGACGTTGAAATCTCTTCCATCAATTCATTTAAAAAACACAAAACAACAACAACAAATATATACTTTAATAATTTGTTGTGATTTATATATAATTTATACTAACTTTTCAACAAATTACTTTACAAACCTTTTTTTATAAATGGCACAAACCAATTACAACATTAAGTGAGAGTCTTACTAAAATGCTGAAATTTAGAGAGATTTAATAATATACAGTCTTATTTTTATTTAGTAAAAAAGTTGTTTCTAATAGACTCATATTTAATACAAAATAATGATGATACAAAATATAAATAAATATAGTACATATAAAATATAATAAAGGTTAACAAAAAGATAAAATAAGTAAATAAATATACAAATTAGAAAAATACGAGTACAAAAATAAATAAAATCAACCATTACAAATTTTTATAAATAACACCTTACATTTTAATCAATATTACGAACGCGCACACATGCGTGCATACATACATATACACACTTATATATATAATAGAAAAATATAAAAGGTCATATAATTTCTAAAACAAAAACGAAGAAGAAGACATGAGAGGAAAAAAGCAAGTAAGGAATCGATCAATCAAGAACAACACATAGGAGGAGCGAGTGTGGGGGATTCGATCAAAACTTGACTTGTCACATATCATAGATCCATAAAATAAAGTTTATGATGATGTTTGGTCTAGACACGATCATCTGTTTTATTTTTTTTGTTTTAACACTGTTCTAATCTTATCTCATCTACACGTTTATATGGATCTATATAAATATGTGAGATTCATATAAATGTGTAGATAAGATGAATTAGAACAGCGTTAGAATAGCAATATAAATATATAGATGAAATAAACTAAAACAATGTTGAAATAGTAAAAATGAAACAGATACTTTAGAGTGTGTTTGGTCAGTAGGCTTTACTATAAGCCCTACTACGCTATTACCCCTTATTATAATATCAGGGATAGACTTTCCGTGCCCCCGGGGCATAGCTCAATTGGCAAAGATTTGGGTGGTGTGGTGCCTGCCATGCTGGCAACCTGTAAGGTGGGGGTTCGAATCTTGGGGGCAACCTTTAAGATTTGGGCCCTTTGTATGGTGAGATCAGTGGGTAAGCCTAAGTTCTTGGTCAGTTGAGGCACATTCCGCGATTTATATCCTTCACCAATCCCGAAGGCACGGGGGGTAGGAGCTCCTAATGTTGGAGTTCAACATTTAGGGATAGACTTTCCGTTTCAATTAACCAGTTCCTATTTTGTTTCAAAACAAGTGGTTTAAATTCGAACTTTACATAATCGAAATTAACTTTTTATTACTTTGAAAAAACAATTAATTGAGAGTTTGCTTTTTCAGTTTATTATTTTCCGCAACGAAAATTCAGTACGGGCCATGCTACTGTAAAAAGGCTAGTATTGTGACCGCGGTAGACTGTACGACGTCGTGTTAATCACTGTGGACACTTACTCCCTAACAGCGGCATACTTGGACACATGCCCTTTCCATTTCCAATCTAAATTATCTTAACCGGTCGGACCTTAATTATTTTATTATATTCTAATCTGATTTTTTATATATTGAAAATAACTAAATTTGATATTTAGTAGCATAAAAATTTAGTTAAGTTAGATCCAATTTAAAATTAGTGTTAAGTTTAATTTGATCATATCAAAATTAGGATATTCAATCTTTATAAAATTTAAGTTCGTACTTGGAATATTTTTTAGTTTAAACATTACAATATATTAATTAAATTTGAATCAACCTAAAGTAATATTGAAAAATTTAATTAAATTTAAATAAGTTTTAGTTCGAGTCTTAAAAAATTCATTTCAAATATAACCTTATATGAAATCAACGAACTAAAAACTCATTTTGTTCTTCTTCAATGTCAAGAATGAACTGATTCATATTTTACCTCATTTTACTTTTAACGAAGATTGAAAGTAGATCCTATTTGACAACTCAATTGCCATACCTAATCTAAACTTAATCGAAAAGCTCTTTTTTATTATTTAAACAAATTACAACTCCTAGGAGGATGCTAGGGAACCAGTAGGCCCAAGTGTCAGGTGGGCTTTTCATAAGCCTGACATATCATTGCTCCCATACAGCTAAGCAATTTTACATGGAGCTTTATCAACGACCCTATGAATTAATCACATTCCCAACTTGTATAATAATAGTGATTAAATATATATAAGCCCCGTTTGGATATTGACTGATCAATCAAAAAATAGCTGATTAAATAAATTTAGTTGATTGATTTTATTGACCAACTGTTTTTAGTATTTAGTAATGAGTTGACTTATTTAACCAAGTTAGTTGATTTTTAAAAAGCTAAGAAGGAGTAGCGTTTTGAACAATCAGCTCTTTATATTAACTTAGCTGACGATCATGCCCTTAGTATAAGAAGCCCAAAAACGTAGCGTAGAGACAGAGAGAAAAATGCAGACGAAACAACGCATAGCCAAAAGAATAAACAGTACCTGGGAAAACAAAGTACGCAGTAGCAAGAAGAATCATCAAGTGAAACGACGTAACAATAGGGTGAAAAAGCAGAAACACAAACGTAGTAGAGAGAATAACACAACAAAAATCCCGATTTATTGTTTTCTGTACCATATTGCAGCTATTTGTTTCGGAAGTTAAATAGGCATATTATTCCTTTCCTGTCAAACTCAAACCTCACTCATTTTCATCATCCAATAATTAATAATAATAATTAATTTGTAAAATTTATTTTCCATGTCTTTATTAATTTAAACATTTAAAATTTTTTATTTATTTTAATAATTCAAAAATTCAAAAATGATAAACAAAAATATATTATATTTTGATTAGATTAAAAATTTTATTTAACTCTAATTTATTAATTCATTAAATAATTTATTATTCTTCACTAAGAATATTTAACGAAATACTAAAATATATAATATTCATACCCTTAAAAAAAATTTTAAAGTCATATCCTCATAAGTTATTTTACACATAAACAGTTAATACTAAACAACTAATTTTACCAAACATTTCTAACAAACAACTAACACAATCAATTGATTGTTAAACAAGATCATCTATAATAAGAGAATTTAAACTTTTTATTTATTATAATCATTTTCTAAACAATATTTTTTCTTTCAATTACGATATGTTATCTAATCAGTTTATTTTTCAGTGGTCGTGACAATTCATGAGTTTTTTTCGATATATTATGATAGATTTATAAATTTAAATATTAGGGTTTTTGTTGTTTTTGATGATCAAATTAATAAAAATTAAAAATATAGTATTTGATGAAAGGAAATTTAAAATTTTGTACATTTGAATTATTTGATATAATAAAATTTTAATGATTTCAAACTTTTTAAATTTAAGTTTGGATTTTCTTGTATTTGTTTTTTTCTTTGACTGGTGCATTTATTTATTTGTTTTATCTGTTAATCGTTAATATGTTTTGTATGTTCTGTATTTTGTATTGCTTTATATTTTTATACATATTTATTTATATTTTGTAATATTATTATTTCGCATTACATGCGAATCTATCGAAAATACTTAGTAAGGATAATAATGCGTATTAGTGAATCTTTCTTGAACTCGCGGTTTAGTGAGACTTTCACTTAGGGGGCGGTTGGTTCGCACAGAGGAATGGTAATAGGAATGGGAATGAATATAGTGAGGAATGAGAATGGATATTATCATTATAATTATGATGGTTGGTTAAGAGGAAGGAATGATTACCATTACCATTGACAGTGGTTGGTTTGTAAAAATATTGAAAAATAAAATTTTATCATATCTTAATTAATTAATTAAATGTTAATTAATCAATTATAATATATTCATTAATTAAAATATTTTAATTAATTTTAACTAATTATATTGTAACTAATTAATTAATAATATTTTAATTAATTATATTGTAATTAATTAATTAATTAATTATATTTTAATTAATTAATTAATTACAATATTTTAATCAATGAATGAATTACATATTAATTAATTATATTGTAGTTAATTAATTGAAATTAATATTTTAATTAATTAACTACAATATAATTAATTAATATGTAATTCATTCATTGATAATATTTTAATTAATTATATTGTAATTAATTAATTAATTACAATATTTTAATTAATGAATAATTATATTTTAATTAATTAATTACAATATTTTAATTAATAAATGAATTATATTTTAATTAATTATATTGTAGTTAATTAATTATCAATAATATTTTAATTGATTATAATGTAATTAATTAATTAATTATAATAATTTATTAATTAATTAATATATTTTAATTAGTTATATTTTAGTTAATTATAACATGCACACCCTTGCATAACAATGATACCCATTCCTTTATATTAGGAGAGGAATGGGGTATTACCCAAAAATGAGTAATCAAAATAATGACTCTATAATCATAGTCCCTTACTAAACATAATCTTTCATTCTATACCCATTTTTCTTTTTTCATACCCACTAAACAAGCACACCCTGAAAGTGGCAAAATAATTTCAACCAGAATAGTCACAGGGTGGAGAGTATGTATAAATTATCGTAAACTCAACTCAGTGATTAAGAAAGATCACTTCCCTCTCCTGTTTATAGACTAAATGATAGAAAGGGTAGCTGGCCATTCATTTTATTACTTCTTAAATGGATATTTGGGCTATAATCAAATTTTCATCTACCCTGATGATTAGGAGAAAACCACATTCACTTGTCCCTATGGAACCTTTGCATACAGACGGATGCCTTTTGGACTTTGCAACGCTCCATCAACATTTTAGAGGTGTATGATGTCAATATTCACTAACATGATAGAGGATATAATGGAGGTGTTGGTGGATGACTTTTCAGTCTTTGGAGATTCCTTTGATTCCTGTCTAACTAATTTGGATAAAGTTCTTCAAATATGTGAAGAATCACACTTAATACTGAATTGGGAGAAATGTCACTTCATGATGCAAGAAGGGATCGTTCTTGGACATAAGATCTCACATAAAGGATTCGAAGTTGACATAGCAAAAACGGAGTTAATAGAGAAACTTCCACCCCCAAGCAATGTCAAAGGAGTGCGAGGATTTTTAGGTCATACAAGATTTTACTGAAGATCCATCAAGGACTTTTCGCAAATTGTACAACCCTTGACCAACCTCTTTTTTAAGGATGTGCACTTCGTGTTTGATGATAAGTGTATGTCTATGTTTAGCACCTTAAAATAGGCACTAATATCAGCGCCAATTCTATCACCTCCAGACTAGACACTTCTGTTCGAAGTTATGTGCGACGCAAGTGACCAAGCCATAGGTTACGTGTTGGGCCAAAGGAAAGATAAAAAATTTCATGTAATCTACTATGCCAGTAAAACTCTTGCAGGACCCTAACTGAACTACACCACGATAGAAAAGGAGTTACTCGCAGTAGTGTACGCATGTGATAAGTTCTGACAATACCTTTTTGGTTCAAAGGTAATTGTATTTACCAACTACGCGACACTAAAATACCTTTTAAACAAGAAGGACACAAAAACAAGGCTCATTAGATGGGTGTTACTTTTGAAAGAATTTGATTTGGAGGTGAGAGCTAAAAAGGAAGCTAAAAATGTGGTTGCAGACTATTTATCCAGACTTGAGGGAGGGGAATGGAAGCCAAGTAAGGATATTAACGAAAGTTTTCCCTATGAAACTCTGATGCTACTTGAGAGCTTAACTACCCCATGGTTTACGGATATCGCTAATTATGTTGCCAGTGGTAAACTTCCATAAGATCTCTCATACCAATAGAGGAAGAAAATTTTGCATGACTGTAATCGATACATATGGGATGAGCCAACCTTATATAGAGCTTGTGCAGATTGATTATTGCGACGTTGTGTTCCAAACGAGGAATTGTTAAATATCCTTAAGCAATGCCGTGAAGGGCAGTAAGTTAGATATTATGGGGCCAACAAAACAACAGCTCGAATACTAGAGAGTGGATTTTACTGGCCGCAGTTATTTAAAGATGCACAAACCTATGTGGCACAATATGATTGATGTCAAAGGATAGGTAACATCTCCAAGAGGGACGAAATGTTGTTATCTAACATTCAAAAGGTAGAGGTTTTCGATGTATAGGGCATTTATTTTATAGGTCCATTCCCATCGTCAATAGGGAACATGTATATTTTGGTGGGAGTAGATTATGTTTCACGTTAGGCTGAAGCGATAGCATCTCCAACCAATGATAGGAAGGTAGTGTAAAAGTTCATTAAACAGCTATTTAACCGGTTTGGAGTGCCATGTACAATAATAAGTGATGGAGGCACACATTTTTGCAAAAGATCTTTTGATGCTCTGCTAAAAAGATAGGGAGTGCACCATCGAGTTGCTACACCTTACCGTCCACAGACTAATGGCCAAGTGGAAGTTGTTAACCGAAACTGAGAGCTAAAACGAATCTTGGGAAAGATAGTGAACAATTCTCGAAAAGATTGGGCAGCTAAGTTACATGATGCTTTATGGGCCTATAGGATAACATTTAAAACACCTATTGGAACAACTCCTTATAGACTCGTGTACAGGAAAGCTTGTCATTTGTCGGTCGAATTAGAACATAGAGCATACTGGGCAATTAAAGCATTAAATTTTGATTGGAAGTAAGTGGGTAAAAAGAGACTTCTACAATTAGACAAGCTTGAAGAATTTCGTTTCAATGCTTATGAGAACACCAAACTTTACAAGGAAAAGGTTAGGAAATGGCACAACGCTCATCTCAAGCAAAAGGAATTCAAAGTAGGAGACACTGTTCTACTATATAATTCCTGGTTAAGGCTATTTCCAAGAAAGTTGAAGTCTAGATGGAGTGGACCATTTATGGTCATTAAAGTCTTTGATCATGGAGCTCTCAAACTGGAAAATGCTAACAAGGAAACTTTTAAGGTCAATGGACATCAGTGTAAGCTGTATCTTGGAGGACCAATTCCCAAAGATAAGGAAGTGATTTCCTTGTCTTCGAACAATTGACAATGCCTTCCTGGACGAAAGGTCAAGCTAAGGACCATAAACCAACAATTTTAGATTTTATTTGAAAAGTTAGGACTAGTTAGATTTAGTTTCAATAAAATGGAAGCAAGGCATGTTCAACTGCCACCTTCGACACCGTCACCACCTCCAACCCCTTGAGATTTTTGTTTAGCCCTAATTAATTTTTCTTTCCCCAAATTAGCTTTCAGTTCTCTTTTGTCCTTATGTTTATCTTTATTATTTTATTCTTATTTTTATTGTTCAGTTTATCTGGTTCTTCATTACTTTCATTTTTGTCTTTACCCTTCGTTTATTTGTTTGTGTGTTTCATTCTCACATTGAGGACAATGTGTTGTTCAAGTGTGGAGAGGGATTGTGTGTTTTTCTTTTTAATGCAATTTTGCATACTATATGATAGTTATTAGGTTACATTGTGTGAAGTGTGTGAATGTGTTAATGGCTTAGATTGAGTGAAATTTATTTAATTTTGGGACATAGTCTATTAGGTTGTGAATGATCATTAGCCTACAAAATTAGTGAATTAGAGGGCCTTTGGATAATATACAACTTAATTAGGACTTAGTATAAATTTAGCACCCTCTAGATTGTCACATTCATTCATAAATTGAGGTCTTTTAGCTTAAGTAGCTTAACTAGTACTTTTTTTATGGAACAAATAGCTAAAAGCAACAAGGTAAGCAATAAAATTTTTTTGTTAATAAATCACTATTCCGCTGACCTTCGGTTATGAATAGAGCTAGTAGCTACTTGAAAACGTGATGTAGCTGAGTAACTAGATCAAGATGCATCACAAATATGTGCCTTTATGTAAAAAGGCTATAATGACGTTTCAACCAAGCTGTTATAAAAACCTATCGGACTTGTAATAAGCTTGAATTGTCATGAAAATTTACTTAGGAATAGTTACAAAGTCTGAGGGGCAGAAAAATTATTATTGTGTGCGTATAATTGAAAAGGAGAAATAAGTTAACACTTAGGTCTTGATTAAGTTGTATATTTAGTTCAAGCCCCTAGACACATATTTTGTTTGTTAATGGTTTGACATAATTGAATGATTGTGTTCGAGATTAAATTTATTTCATGAAGTCAGAGCCATTGCCTCATTATTGCATTATGTGTTATGTGTTTTTATGTATTTGTTGTTTTGTTTGCTTGAGGATAAGCAAAGGTTTAAGTGTGGGGATGTTGATAGTTATGTAATTGCATATGTTTTAGGGTTGAATTTGTTATTTATTTAGTGTGAATTTGAGTGGTGTGTGTGCATTTAGGGTGTAATTATGTTATAATTTTGTGTGTTTTAGTGTTTTTATGGGTTAGATTAAGTCCTTGAGCTTAAATATTATATTTTTGAGGTTCCGTGAAAAGATAAAAAGTAACTGAAAAAAAACTAATTATAAACAATTATGTAAAAAACACCAATTATAATCAAGAACAAAAACTAAAACACTGCACTCCCCGATAACAACACCAAAATTGGTGTAGCGCATCGTAACACTACTCAAAATAACTAGACCTACAACTATAATAGTGGTGAATCTACGTTGATCCTATAGAGAGTGTGTGTAAAACTTTTGGTGTTTAGCTTATTTGGGGGGTATGGTTTTAGTTTTCAAACAAGATAATAAAATGAAACTAAACTAATAAAAGAAAATTAAATCAAACAACCTAAAAATGATGAAAGTGATTAATTCATTAGGAAGCCGATCATCAGTTCAATCTCGGCCTACACATGGTTGAACATATTTCATTGAATTGTTGTTCTTATACCTTTCCCAGAAAATTTTAATCGTAGGTTAACAATAAGCTCTATTAACCCCGATTTTCCTTTAAGTCATGTTTAACTAACAAAAGCTCGTTAATTAAACCTAGCTATCGAACAACCTAGAATAATCTTTGATGTGGTTCGACAACTACATTACGAATTAAGAAAACAAATTAATTAAGACAATAATCACACAAGCTCGAGTCATTTAACCTATTTTATGTTATCCCTAATGATTCGAAACCATTAATTGCCACAAACGGATTTCAACATAATAATTACGGATTATATTAAAGATTCTAGTAATGGGTTCTTACATAAAAAAATCAAATAAAACATTCAATCATTTTTACATAACACCTAAACATTCAATATAGGATAACATAATCATTCCTTAAGAGAAAGAATAACAAACAATGAGAGAAATGTTTAACTGGGTTCTTCGATGTCGATTTTACCTCCAAACTAGCGTCAGAAAGCTTAGTCCTGCACTCTATTAATCTCCAAGAAAGATCCATAAATAGCCTTTGAGATGTGAAAAACTGAAGAGAGAATGAAGAAGATCGTGTCTTTCTCTAAGAATGTCTTTTGTCGTCATAAAACAATGCTTTTATAGTAAAAAACTAGGTTACAGGAGGGACAGGTGGCAATTTCACAGGCGTGACTTAGTCTGTCATGCCCATTAGCATGTGACATCGGTTGTCACGTCCATGACAAATTTTTCATGGGCATGACACTAGTCTCATGGCCATGACAAACACCTTCCGTAGGTATGACACTGCATCTTTCCATTTCTTTTGGTATTTTCTTGCTTCCTCTTCATTCTAACCCTTCTCCTTCTTGTTCCATGAAGCCAATTGAGTGTGAATCTCAAAAGATAGCTCAATGAATATGCTTTTAACTCACTTTAATTAGCTATTATGCTTAATATGAACTAAAGTGAGTATCGTAACCATTTTAAATCATTAATCACTAAGTTTCAAGGATTAAATGTATCAACAATTAAGCATATATTAGTAAAGGAGCTGATATTGTATAACAAATGGGAAAATCGTCTTGCTAAGATGAGACACATATTATCAAGCTATAACCCCGAGGAAGGAAGGAAGGAACATTTTCTATTGATTGGGAATCCAAATGGAGTGTTTGATAATAGATCTATGGAGAAAATAATTAGACCAAGGGGCATAGTTAGAGGATGGGCTAAGGTGATATGAAATTCCGACCTAGGCTTTAGAGTATCCCTACTCAAATGGACTCAACTTCCTCCTAAACTTATCAGATGTTTGCAGGCTGTGTAAGCAAAGTCTAGAGATAGTAAAACACCATTTTCTGAGTGCAAGTTCTCAGTTGGTATCTAGAATTGCATCAAGGATCTTTTCTTCCTCGACAATACTAGTCTTAATTTTATAGACCATGTGAAGTGGCTATAGGGAAGTAAGTGTAAAGCTCAAGGTAATATGACAGTGTTTGCAATTTTTTTTGGCTCTTCCATATATACAAAATGGAAGAAAATATGCCCATGATTCTTTAAACATATTGAAAATCCTCAGTACCTAATGTTGAAGCAATGCAATCAATAGATCATATTACAACTAATTGCAGTCTCATGGAAAGTTTAGCATTCACCAATGTAAAAGTACCATAATTAGGAATAAAATATTCAGTGGATAGAGTATATCTCTCTAGCTTGGAGACCATATAATGGATGAAGAGGTATTGATACTATATTACTCAAGGAATCCAAATCACCAAGTTATGGTATAAGCAATCCTATAGCTATAAGTTTTTACACAACTTATCTTATCAACATTTCAGCATGATCTGGACTTATATGATTCGAATTCAAGCTCTCTACAAAAGGAAGAGTTAGTAAGCTAAGGAAGGATTAATTACTTGGTGGAACCAGTAGCTCAATCCTATCATGTTGTGAGCTTCCACTCCATCCCAGTGTCTCTGATTGAACACATGGAAGTGCTTATCTCTTACTTTATGTCCATGATCATTTTCAAGGGTCTTTGATCGTAGGAAGTTCTTTAACTAAACAACGAGT
>JAOTAY010000190.1:552688-566904 GCA_025629805.1 Erythroxylum baracoense
AAACTCTGTGAAGTTTAATAACCAAAGGTTGAATTCAAACTGATAAAATTCTTAATTAAATCTCCATTCTGAAATTAGGTATACCATACGTCATGCATGATGAATAGCCCAATCGTTGATTCCCCGGTGTCGAACTCTTGGCTTCTGGGAAGGTTGGTCAGGCTTGTGGCAAGTAAAATTATCTTATCAGAGATCTTCCATCCGTTGAATGTTTGATTTATTTTGCCAAACGTAATTTGTTAGAACCATTTGAAATTAATGGACTCAACTATATGTTTGGTATTTTTATGATTATTAAACTTAATATTTTAATTATATTAATTAATAATTTAAATTAAGTAATAAATTTTAACAATTTAATGTCAGAACTTTTAGTTTATTAGTGGCAGAAAATAAATACTCGGTCTTTCTCACCCATTAGAGGTGAGAAGTTGAGGGCCTCTCACCATCTGGTAGTCCAGCATCAAAGAATAATAGATACATAATTTAAGATTATTAGTCTTATTCAGAAATTTTTAAATAATCTACTCTTTTTAGTAATTTTAGTGTACATATTATAGTCTTAATAGTAGACAAATCTATAGCCTAAAATCTTGGCATTCATTATATATTACCTAGAATCATTTCGTGTAACTATAACTTGATGGTCATGTGGTCATGTGCAACCATTTGGTGTGCAATATACCATACAAATTCACCTCTTCTCTTTCACATGGTATTGGGGTCTTTTGTCTCTTTTTGTCTGCTCAAGATTTGTTGCCATATGTCCCTAATTGTTCTTATTATCTGATTCTACCACCTGTAATTTATTCTCATTCCCTCTTTTAGTGGCTTTAAACTAAAACTTCACCAAGATTGACAGCTTTGTTTGGGACAAGCTATTATTTTGCTTCTGCTTTTTTTCCAATTCGATCGATTATTTCTCTCTGTGGGCAGTGGCAGCCCCTAGTCAACTCATATCACCTATGACAGTAGTCCAAAAATAATTTATGTCTAGTGGTGATCCTATTTGGCCTGATTATGCCTCTATTGCCCTTTACATTGAACTCTGAGATTGTTAATATGTTAGGAAACTAGGTCAGGATTCGATCCTGATCGTAGCGGGATAATTACGAAACTTTTTCTCAATCTTTGATTTCCCAAAAACTAAGATTTCTTTAATTCTATAAAATGATTAACATAAATCATAACAAAGCGGAAACTTAATTCTACCACCGTAGCCACACAAATGTCTGGCCTCTAACCACATAATGAGTTGAGAGAATTCTGTAACTTTTACAGAGAGGGTTAAGCAAAAAGTACTAGTTCCATAGAGCTTAAACTTATTTATAATAAGCTTTGGACGTTTTAGTAATTTAATTGACATTAAATTCTAATTTCAACTAAACTTTAATAAAAAACACAAATAATTCTTATTAAATACCAATTATGCCTAAATAAGATTCAATATCTCATATTGATCCTTATTTATTAAATATCTCATATTTAATTATAAAATTTCTCAAATTTTATAATCAAGTCTAATTTGATTAAATTAACTTTGCTCTCTTCAACTCATTCTATATGCGAGACCCATTAGGTTCCTAAATATGTTGGCAATGATTATAAATTATAATTTCTAATTCATAATTAGAATGATTATAAATTAAAACTTCTTTTAATTTATCTTTAATTCTCTAATTAAATGATTTATAATCATATATCAAGATTTGGGTCTAGTAACGCATCATGACCACCCAAATATTTAGAAATGTTAAAGTAGTTTTGACTAACCTTTTCGTGCATGATTTTTTCGTATAATTCAATCCTTTCATCATATAATGTTTCGGTTAGACATAGAGCATGAAATTAATGTCTACTCTATTTTAAGTCCAATCATATTAGTTTTCTGCTATTAATTGTTGATTCAATTAATGACATTTGTAAACTATTTATAAAATGTCATTACACCTTGGCCAAGGATTTCCCAAATCAATACTAATCGAGAATAACGAAACATTCTCCCTAATTACTTTAGGGTGATGAATCATATCTTGATCACTCAATTACCTCCATATAGTTCATGCTACATCTAATGACTACTAATTAAAAGACCCATGATTAAATAGATCATAAGTAATATCAAAACATAGCAATCCCTATATAAGACAACTTTGGTCACCTAAAGTCAAAGGATCACTTATACAATCATCACAACGAGAATTCCAAAGACATACAAGTAATGCTCTAAATAGATTTGACCTGTCGGTTCTATTTAGTGAACGTGTTCTCTAATAAGCACCCACACGTTTGTTTAAGTATCTTTATACTTTAGCCTATGAGACCGACTACTTCCTTTATAAGGAAAAACAAAACGTGTGCTAGTCTTTTTATGTTCTATTAATGTCTAATCTGAATAAAACAATGACTAGCAACTTTTAGGAATAATACATAAATGCAATATGAATATCATAATTATAATCTCATTATAATTTCATTTGTAATGTAAAATTATCCCATAGAATTTATCATATACATCTAAACATTATAAGATAAAGAATGTCTTTAAATAATTTTTCATTGAACTACAACCAAAGCGATTGGTTGTAGGGCATAAATCAACAATCTCCCACTTGCACTAAGCTAATCGTTTAAGTATTTCATACCATATCACCATATGACACTTGTTTAAATCTTACAACTCCCGTCTTAGTCATGCATAAGGAGCTAATGTCTCATCAAAGATCCAAGAATGTGTTTATACAAATTTTCTTAATTATCATCATAATTAAGAAAATTTGTATAAACACATTCTTGGATCTTTGATGAGACATTAGCTCCTTATGCATGACTAACGGCTCTAATGTTCCACAGTACATTAATGTCTTAAACAATGCAAGGAACTATATCAAGTTCACTAAAGAATTTATTGTTCCGATTGATCATTTCCACTAAATGAAAAATGTATAATGGCTTAATTAGCAACCATTGCTATATTGGAAACTTTTCAATCTTGAATGATATTTTTCTAAGTAAATAAACCTTAATTAGGATTTACTTCTAAAGTAAATATCCTTATCTCTTTGAACTCAAATATCAACTCATATATAGAATACTGGATACTGTTCATACTTCGCAAGTATTTGATATCTTAAATACTAAACACCTTTAGTACATTATCTATGTATTTGGATTTAGAATAAGTAAGCAACTTCCAATCTATCTCTATAGATCTAATTTCCATAATTAAGTTGTTATCTTTTCATATCCAACAAGAGTTGTTTTTGGACAATTATGTTTTCAACAATTAAAAATTAGAATTATTATTCTCTATAAGTAATATGTCTCCATACACTCCCATTGAAGAGGACAACCATACTGCTACTAACCTTCTTGTAGACATGATAAATTCACAATCATCTAAAAACCAAACTCTTTGAATTCATCATGAAAGTGAATCTTTCAATATCTCGTAGCCTTTCAACTATACATCAAATGTATAAATAAAGGCAATAGTTCCAATTTGACATATGGTTATGAGATTTGAACTTTTCAAATTTCATCTTACTCCTACCACTTATCTTGAGAACAATTATACTATAAGTATACATTGAATCAAACAATTCGTTCAATTAGTCTGTAAGATTATATCCAACTCTTTGGATATCTCATAACCTTTTATTAGCCAATTTAGTTCTAAACTTAATGGATAATATATGCTTTAACTAATCATTACATCCTTAAATCATTAACTTTAACTCTTTCAAAGACTTAGCGTTTCATATTTAGTATGAAATCTTGCTCATTGATTCAATTGGAACTATTGAAGGTAAGTCATTGTACTAGGCATCGCTATAGAAGAAATACTATTGCATCGTACAATATCTCATATTGTATTTTTCTCCTTACATAAATCCATACTCTTATGAATTTAGTTATGAAGGTTTTCACTAGAGAATCTCATTCCCTATAAATAACCAAAAATTTAAAACTCACCAAATTTGTCTCATTGAAATGCTTTAGCATTCTCAATGCTTAATTTCTACTTATATTTAAGCATTTTAACCTTTCAAATTTTTAAATCATTATTTCATTTAATACATATGACTATTTCACATAAAGTCATTAGTAATATAATGAAATGTAATATTATCCTTTCATAAATTGTTATTTCATCCAATACATCACATGTATAAGATTTAACGATTCAATACCATCATCATCCTTTCACCAAAGGTTGATTTGGTTATTCTTCAACTATATAAGTTTCACAAGTTCCATATGATTCATGAGCAAAAGGATACCTATATCCTGGTATGTAACTTTATGATTTTCATTATGTTGATTTAACCAATAAGGCGTAAAAGGATAATCTCAATTATCTAACTTTTAATTCAAGCCACTTATGTTAAGCATAAGTTTCCTTTGATCCAATTTTAACACATACAAACTCTTTGTATAAAATTGGATCAATTACTTTTATTGAACAATCTATTTCTAACCATGCATTGAACATTATAATAATGTTGAATTTAAATTCAGTATCACATACTCATAAGCTGAATTAGAAATACATATGATCTCTATCATATCACATATAGGCAAGAAAAGTCATGCAATCATTTATTCTTATGAAAACTATTATCATACTATAACAAAGCCTTTAATTATAGTCCATAATTATGTTTTTAGTAGGCTAAATTAATTGGAACAATTCCAATAAGGTACTGTACCTTTCAGCTATACTCCATGCAACCTCTTGCATCTTACTATCATGGTGTTGACGTACATTTTACTTGTTGTCATCAAAGTTTATGAGACATTAGTCAGCTAAAAATGTCATCACATTTTTTAATTTATATGACTTTGACATATCTCTAAAACTTTGTCATCGAATCCTCAACAAGGATTATAGCAACCTTGCATAGTGGGCATACAATTTTCTATTCTAACTTTGAGAACTCTTCTCAAACTTATTCTATGTCCAAGAACTTAGGCTCACTAACTTAGTATCAACAATACTAAACAAGGTAAATTCTACTCAGAACAAAATATAAATATAAGAAAGGCAAGTGATCAATGATATGCCATGACTATTAAATAAGATTAGGACTTTAATCATACATTTGGTTACTCCCACTATTTTATTCGAAATAATAGCCCTCACTACTATTCAAAAAGATTACTCTAATCTTTCTAGTAGGCTAGGATCCCATTTAAATATAGTTA
Organism: Erythroxylum baracoense; assembly: GCA_025629805.1. Lineage (NCBI taxonomy): Eukaryota > Viridiplantae > Streptophyta > Magnoliopsida > Malpighiales > Erythroxylaceae > Erythroxylum > Erythroxylum baracoense. Next base: position 557,897 of record JAOTAY010000190.1, read on the forward strand.
ATCTTGAGTTTGCTCAACAACCATCTAAACTTAAATTAGGTAGATAACAACTTTACCAATTACATTTCATGTGACTCTTAGATCTGTTAGGTGACAAATCTTGCCAAATCATATCTTATATATTGTTCCTAACATTGTCTCTAAATTCATATGATCATAAGTTTGCTCATCCAAATCACACAAATTTAGTTAAGTCATTGTCACAATACTAAACATGTTCGGGTTAAAGCGGCCTTGAGTTTGCTCAACAAGCCTACAATAAATAGAACTATGATTTATTCTTATAACAATGGAAGATAACAATCACGTTCTGAACGTGTCTAAAACATACAATTTAATGTGCATCCAATATATATATCAACCATATCAATAAAATATGCATCTTATGCATTCATAATCAAATCATATGTATAAAACATCAAACTTTGTTTGATTATAGTTATTGATCTTCACAATCTAAAATAATATTTCCAGCTCCTTGGAAAAATTAAATTAGATTAAAATCATTGATTCATAAATAAATTAAGTTCCTATTCCAAATAAAAATTTATTTTGATTTGAAAATAATTTTCAGATCCAATTGGAAACTATTTCTAATTATCTTGACTCCTTTAATCATATTTAAATGAAAACAACTTTTCAATAAATTATTGTACTTATTATAATTGAGGAAAACTCTTTTTCAAAATTATATAAATAACATATTCTAATCCAATTAAAATTTTCTATTTCTAATCTCATTAGAAATTACTATAATGTTAAAAAAGAAAATACTTTTAAAATTAAACAAAACACTTTTAAATTTAATTAAGAAAGTTGTTATATATTATTTATTTAGATATTTATTTATTAACTAATTAGAAAATATTTTTTAATAAGTTAGAAAACTAATTTTCAAAATATTAAAAAAAGCACATTTGTCTTAATTAATAAATGAAAACACTTTTCAAAATTTAATCAAGAAAAATAATTTTTCTAAAATTCAAGACACTTATTATTCATAAATAAAGAAAAAATTTATAAAAAATTAAATAATAATTCTCTAAATAAATAAATTTATATATTTACTTTATCTCAATCAAAATTGAAATAAATAAATTTAATTAAGAAGAATCTTTCTTAATTACTTAAAAAACAAATTTCTTAATTTTAAAGAGTCTAATTAATTAATTTCAATGTAATTGAAACTAATCAATCCTTATTTTAGAAACTACTTTTCTAATTAATTAATTTTAATCAAATTGAAACTAATTAATTCTAACTTTAGACACTACTTTTTCAAAATTAATTAGAAATCAATATAATTATTAATCTTAATCATATTAAGAAAAATAATTACTTTAATTTTGGAATTGAATTTTATAATTAATTTAATTTAATAATTTAATTCTTGAAAAATTAACTAAATTCTAAAACAATCCTAATAAAATTGACCATTTGAAAATAATTTCCAAACAATTAGAAAACTCTTTTCTAAATATATTAGAATTTAAGGTATGAAATTGTCACGTTACTGTGGGTAAGACAGGCGTGTTGACTGGCACACGCCAGCATCATCTCCTTCATTCGTCCTATCCAAAATTAGGGGCGCGTGTATCGTTTTCCAAATCTAGTTCTAGATATCTCACGCCATCGTCTTGGTTTTCTGCTCATCGTCCAGCCACGCTTCCTCGCGCCACCGGTTGCTTCTTGCTGCTGCATGAAGCTGCTCCAATCGCGACTTTCACTGGCGGCCATGAACTTTCCAAGTAGCAGGTGAGATGCGTCTCTTAGTTCCAACAGCTGCCGCCTGTCTTCGTGCGTGCAAGCCGCTATCGACCAAAGGTGTCCTGACAGGGCCGGTCCTGAGATTTTATAGGCCGGGACAAAAGAGAAAATATAGGCCCTTATTATTAATTAAAAATAAATTAAAAATTTTTTTTATGTTAATAAACTATATTTTTACATGTACTTTTAAAAAAAAATAAAAGTGAGCCTTGAGTAGTGGCCCACCTCGTTCCTACCTAGGGCCGGGGCTGTGTCCCAAGTCGCCGTTGACTAATGACGTGCTCCAAGGTCCACACGCGCTACCATTTATATAACACAAAAGGCAAAACTCCACCAATTTTTATGTTTTCCATAAATTTTCAAGAATCTTATTCAAAAACACATACACATAGAAATTGCAAACGCTAGCAACCAATTTCCCGAAAAATTAGCGTACGTAGATTCAATTTTCACAACAAAAAGGCATGCATTCTGTTTTTGTTTTAGAGGATTTGTTTTCCAGAACCAAAGAAAAAACAACACCAGTACCCAACAACCACAAAATAAATGCTTATCACAACTATTTGCCAATTTTCCATGATAACAATTCTGGGTTTGTAGGTATCTTATTTCTAGAATTCGCAAGCACCGCAAACCAAAACAACCAGAATTCACATTCAATTTTCCAGAACAAAAGCAAATAGCAGATGCAAAAACATGGCTTAAAGCGAATTTTCAAAAACACAATAATGAGAATAAAGGACATGAACAAAGTTCTAGAATTTCAGAACAATTCTAGGGCATGAAGAATCAAATCTGATCTGGTATTTTTTTCAATTCAAAATTTTCTATCAATAACAATGACACATATTTTAACCAAATTATATAAATAAAGTTGGCTCTGATACTACAGTTGAAAATCGGGTTAAGATCCTATCCCGACTACTGCAAAAAAATTACGAAACTTTTTTGCAACAATTGATTTCTTGAAAACTAAGATCTCTTTAATTCTATAAAATGATTAGCACAAATCATAATAAAGCGGAAACTTAATTCGTACCTTATTTCAAGGCTTCATCTTAATCTTGTTGTATCCCTTGAACCGTTTCCGAAATCGATCCGTCTCAACCACTATAGCTGCACAAATGTCCGACCTTTAACAGTATCCACATAATAGGTTGAGAGAACTCTATAACTCTTACAGAGAGGGTTAAACAAGAAGTGCCAGTTCCATAGAACTTAAGCCTATTTATAATAAACTTTGGACGTTTTAGTAATTTAATTAAAATTAAATTATAATTTCAATTAACCTTTAATTAGAATTACAAATAATTCTAATTAATACCAATCATGTCTAAATAAGATTCAATATCTCATATTGATCCTTATTTATTAAATATCTCATATTTAATCATAAAGTTTTTCAAATTTTGCAATCAAGTCCAACTTGGTTAAAATAACTTTTCTCTTTTCAACCCGTCTATATATGAGACCCATTAAGTTCCTAAATATGTTATCAATGATTATAAATTATAATTCTAATTCATAATTACAATTAGATAAATTATAACTTCTTTTTAATTTATCTTTAATTCTCCAATTAAACAATTTATAATCATATATCAAGATTGACATCTAGCACCGCATCATGATCACCCAAATATGTAGTGCCAAAGTAGTTTTGACTAACCTTTCTGTGCATGCTTTTTTTATATAATTTAATCCTTTCATCAGATATTGTTTCGATTAGATATAGAGCATATAATTAATGTCTTTTTTATTTTAAGTCCAATCATATTAGTTCTCTGCCATTAGCTATCGATTCAATTAATGACATTTGTAAACTATTTATAAAATGTCATTCCACCTTGTCGAAGGATTTTCCAAATCAATACTAATCGAGAACAACAGAATATTATCCTTAATTACTTTACGGTAATGAATCCTATCTTGATCACTCAACTACCTCCATATGGTTCATGCTATAACCAATGACTACTAATTAAACGACCCATGATTAAATAAATCATAAGTAGTATCAAAACATAGTAATCCTTATATAAGATAACTTTGGTGACCTCAAGTCAAATGATCACTTATACAATCATCACAATGAGAATTCCATAGACATACAAGTAATTCTCCAAATGGATTTCTCATGTCGGGTATGTTCAGTGAACTTATTCTCTAATAAGTACTCACACGTTTGTTTAAGTATATCCATATTTTAGCCTATGAGACCGACTACTTCCTTTATAAGGAAAAACAAAATATGTGCTAGGTATTTTACGTTCTATTAATGTCCAATCTTAATAGAACAATGACTACGAATATTTAGGAATAATACATAAATGCAATATGAATATCATAATTATAATCTCATTATAATTTCATTTGTAATGTACAATTATCCTATGAAATTTATTATATACATCTAAACATGTACAAGGTAAAGAATGCCTTTAAATAATTTGTCACTAAACTATAACCAAAGCGCTTAGCTGTAAGGTTCTAACATAAACAACTTCTCTGATAAAAAAACACATTACTTCTATAGATGCCGCCGCAAGAAGCATGATCGCGGAATGGTTGAGTCATTGAGATTTCTTTGTTATCACACCTCAGCATTATATTTTCTTTCTCACTTCTGTAATTTTTTTTGAAAGTTGTAAGGAAATATCATTAACTATAGTAAAACTATATACAACATTACAATTAGGCCTCCATTAGGTAATCCAAAAAATTACTTTACAATTGCAATATACAAAAGTTATGACAAAAGAGTCAGGGAAAAAGAGCTACAAATTCCAACTAACTTTCAATCTGTTAGACAAGCTCGGAATTGCATCTTTTGCTATTACTAGAGCTCTGATTCATTGGTGATATTCACTGCAAGTTGGTATTTACAAGTTTGTTATTACCTATACAACCTTTTATTCCTCTCCTTCTAGATGTTATAAATGGTAAGGGTAAAAGCTGTTGCAATTAATGGGGCGTCCTATTTCCCTCATTGAGAAACACTGATGAGCAATTTAGCATAGTAGACCAGTCGAAAGAGTTACAGAAATCGCCTATGTGATGAAGCTATTGACTCCATAAAGATTTAGAGTATATACATCTGAAGAATAGATGGTTTCTATCTTCGGCATGCGTTTTGCATAAGTCACAAATATGATCAAACCCATACCATTTATCTTTGGTACTTAACCAGTTTTTGATTACGAGCCAAGTGATCATAGAGGCATGTGGGCTAAGGCTTTCCATAATTCATTAATGGGATATATCTAAAAATTAGATATTTTTATATTTATTAAATAATTATGACTCAATTACTATATGATATATACACATGACAAAAAATAAATAGTAGTTCATTTTATTATTATTAGTATTATTAACATAAAACTTAACGTTTAACTATTTTTACAATAAATTAAAAACTAAATATTTTAGTATTATTTTTTGGAGTTTAAATTAGTATTATAAAATTGAGTAAAGTTTATAATTTTTTTACAATTAACTCTGCTTAATTTAAGTTTATCACCTTTTCTTCTTATGATTATTGACCTCAAATAAAATTTAAGATAAAGAGCAAGTTGTTCTTATCATTTAAGTAATGTTTAGTGAGGATTATGTAATTATGAGGAATCGTTTCTTGAGAACGAGTAAGATGGCTTCTACTCTCTCTTCAAAGAGTTCTTTTTTTCCTACGTTGACAGTAGAACTCCAAGCTAATTTATTATCCTTATGATTCATCTTCCTCTTCCAAATAACTGTAGAAGCCTCCATTTTGTTCTTGAGGTCTTGGATTTTTTTTGCTTTGATGGTAAGTAAGCCTTGGATTTTTTATGCTTTGATGATAAGTACATTATGGAAAGAAATCAATCCAGATTGAGCAACTAACCAATTATATAACAACAATAATAACCAAGTGAAAGTTTTATTGATTAACTCAACGATTATATGTTTATATATTAACTCTTTAAGACTTTCCCTGCCATTATGCCATACTATCAAAAATAAACATAATCAGTGACAATTAAGACAGCATAAAAGCCAACATAACTTGTTACATGAATTTCTTTAGCTTATCCAATATAGTTTTCAGGTATCTCTATTTCTGTTATAACTTTGAGCATCTATTGTCATAATTACCTTTGACACTTGATTAACACAATCTTTTTTGTACTAAGTAAATTTTTTAGTATTATTGATAGACCATTTGGGAGAGATTTTGATTGTAAGTAGCCACCATTTATCACATTCTTCTTGATTCCTTTCTATAAGTCGCGTTCATTCTTTGGCATACAAAAGAATTGTTACTATCATTCATGATTTTTTATCTTTTTTATGTACATGAAAGATTTGATGTTATTATAATTGAGATTAATAATGATGACTTTAAAATATCCTCAACCATCTAAATAATAATTTGTATAGATTGTTACTTGTGGCAATTTAGTCAATTTAGTCACATTCATATTAAATCAAATTTAACAAGTTTTTAAGTTTAATTAATTAAATAATATCATTTTAAATTTTATCTCCATTATTTAGTTTGCATTATGTTGATATAAATATCTTCATTCTTTATTTTGCATTACTTTAGTTTAAATATTCTTTAGATTGAATTGATTTCATGATTATCTTGTTTATAATTATTTTAATTAGATAGATGAAGTTAATTTTTTAACAATATAAGCTAACATAATAGAGAGTTCCAATACACTACCTAATTATATAATAAGTTAAGAAATAATTTAGACTAAATGAACCACCTTTTTCAAGACAAAAATTGATGTTTGGAATCATTCTATACATACCAAAACAAGTAATAAATTTCATAAGATAGAGTGTAAGAATTGTTATAAGATTTTGGTTGGAAATTCTAAAGGCAAAATATTTCATTTGAAAGGCATATAGACTCATATGATAAAAGAAAGATGGTATTAGGAACAAACTTTTTTAACTGCTAATTTAATAAAAGAAAAAAAGTGAAATGATTATCATAGCCTATGATCTTGAGACATCCAAGTATTTTCTTGCAAAAGTGATCATAAAGAATGAATATCCACTTTCTCTTCTAGATAATCAAGATTTTAACTTCAACTAAAATTTGAGATACTAATTTGTAATAGCATCTAGAAATACATTTTAAGAATTATAAAGAACATAAGAATTTGACATTAAGACATTACTAGTTAACGATGGATGAGTTGCCATTACATCGAACATGTGGATGACTAATAATAAAAAGAAGAGTTATGTAACTACACTATAAGAAAACAAGGCAATTTGTGACGTTTTAAAAATGTCACAGAATCTCCAAAAACGTTGCAGAATACAATTTGCGACGTTTTAAAAAACGTCACAAAAAACTTCGCAGAATGTGGTGTAGGAAAAGGGTTTCGACGACGTTTCATGTGAAACGTCGCGGAAAACAACAACATTCTGCGACGTTTATTAAAATATCACTGAAAGGTTGATCTTTCCGCGATGTTTTTCGAAAACGTTGTGGAAAACTACATTCAGCGACGTTTCCTAAAACTTCGCAGAAAGCCACATTCTGTACATTCCGCGATGTTTCCTAAAAAGTCGCAGAAATCCACATTCGGCGGCATTTCAGGAAACGTCGCAGAATCCACATTCCGCGACATTTCCCAAAATGTCACGAAATCGTCAACATTCGGCGACGTTTTAGGAAACGTCGCAGAATGAAGTTTTCCATGACGTTTTCAAAAAATGTTATAGAATGTTGATGATTTTGCGACGTTTTTAAACGTCGCAGCAGAATGTCGTAGAAAAACGTCGCGGAATACACTTATTTTCTTTTATTAATTTCTTTTATTTTTTTGAAAATAATTTTTATTTATTAATTATTCAATTTTAATAATTATTTTTTAAATAACAAAAATTTTTAAATCTTATTTATTTAATAACTATTCAATAATATTTATGAATTTTATTTATTTAATAATTCTTCAATTTTTTAGTATATCATTAATTTTAATAATTATTTATGTATTACAAGAATTTCATACGTGCAGACAATTTATTATTTAATTGCAATTCCCAAACATGTCATAATACAATAATTAATATAAAAAGTACGTCATAAATGTATAAGATATCAATATGGGTACATATATCTAATCTAAACGAATATTATGTGTAAAACATAAAAGTTCCAAGAGCTTTTTTGTTGTTCAAATTCAATTTTTTGTTGTTCGATTTTGGTAGTTAATCAATCCTGCATTTGTTCAACTTTTTTAGTCAATTCATCAACTTGAAACTATAACTCCTGATTATCCTTCTTCGACTCCGCTAGTTCATCTCGAAGTCTTTTTCTGACCGAAGTCTTCCCTTGTGGTCGAGGCCCAACTCCCATGCCAACAACATAATCAGATCTAGTGCCCAAGACTTTATCGCACACTTCATCCACTGTCATCAGTTGACCTTGTTCTATTGAATTTTTCAATTCGTTACATATTAATTCCTAAAAAATTAAGAATTAATTAGATACTAAAATTTATAAATAGTAAAAAATATTTGTAAATGAACTATATTCTTACCCATTTTTCTCTGCATTCAGAAGTTATCCATTGACCTTTAATTTCATCATAATGAGTGTGATACCATAGCTTCATCCGGTCACACTCTTCTCCATCTTTATCACTCAGTTGTACTGAAATATATTATTCGTAATATTTATTATAAATTTTGAAGTGTCAATCAAAATAAAATATAATTAAAAAGATAATAACTTACAATCTCATGCTGTATTGCTACAAAGGCCTTGGAGTTGGAGTTTGGTCGACATTTAACCTGACTCCTACCCAATTTGGCTTTTTGACTTTTTTCCTAACCATAAACATAACAAAATCTATTATAACATCTATAAATCACAATTCATAAATACAAAAGTATAATCAGTTGTCAAAAAAGTTGTAAAATTAAGTTTTTGTAGCTGATTGTTCCCAATATTCACATAAATCCATCATCTCCGCCACTGTGACATTTTGCAGCTTAACATCCTTTCTGTGCTTGGCAAAATGTTTTTTTAAATAAAATCTTTGACCTTTAGATCTTAAAGAAAGAAACTTCTTGACAGCAGCATGTACTTCCTCGTCTGTCCTCATTCCTTTGACGTCCAACCTTTGCTGCAAAAAATTATAAATTATTGGCCAAAGCTTTAGGCATATGGAAAACACGTACATATTAGATAGTTTTATAATACTTACGTCTAACTTATCAAATGCAAT
>JAOTAY010000190.1:581342-606711 GCA_025629805.1 Erythroxylum baracoense
CAATTTGAGTTTGTATTCCGCATGTTAGGTTATAAAAAAAATTTATAACGACTTTTGAATGATTGAGTGCATTAGCACGCCACCCTCGCGGGGCACGGACTCAGATATCATCAACGATGTCAGGTTCGGGTCTTGTGGGAGTGGGGTGTTACACAACAAATTAACTTGTGTCTAGTTTTCTAGTTTTTTTATTTTAGTACTAAACTTTTTAATTTGGTGATTAATCTTTTAAAATTTATATAAATGTTGTATTATATATATTTATCACATCAGCAAAAGCAATGTTTTGACTTAATTTGTAAAAATTTTAAAAGGTCAATCACTAAATTAAAAAAGTTATAAAAACTAGGCATTTTTTAATATGTTATGTCTTAGTTATATTTCCATATCACATTATATTATCCAATTTCACATAAAAGTATACTCAAATTGAAAAATTTTCAAGCCTTTCAAAAATTGATCCAAATATGCAATTTGCTATTTGGTTGGAAGCACTTTTATGATTTCCTCATTTAAGGACACGCAATAAGCTACAAGAATGGTATGGGCATTCTAGGAAGTTAATGTAAGACATCATAAAATGACACAAACAATACAACATCTTGTTGGTATTGCTCAATAGAAATTGTGATCAGATATTCCGTACCAGTTATAATGTTCTTATCATGTTCTATTAAATCTTATCCATACATTTATGTGAGAGTAACTGATACAGATCATCAAACACCGTTACAATAACACCAATTACAGTATCATTATCAATACATTGACCCTATTGGTTAGTTAGTATATACAATAAAAAAAGCAAAAAACAAAAGAGAAAAAACTAACAACAATAACATAAAGATTGGGGGACCTTAAACAACCCATACCTATGCTTACCAATAAAAATGATAAAAGAGATCTTCATCATATGCCACCATGTGATGAAGGATGGGAATATGAGATATGTTGGGTCAGGGGATCAGGTTCATTTCAATAATCGTTTTCGTATTATCGTAATGATCATAATCCGTAATTTGTATTAATATGACTATCTAGTTTTTGTACATTGTACCCCACATAGCACTCAAAAGTAAAGTAGGTCTTTTTGTGAGTGAAATGCGCTCGTGTGGTGAGAATGAAGTGAACCCTACTGATTACGTACTGACCCTTAAGTCTCTCTCTGTAAAGCTGCTCTTAACATTATATATGGTAGAGTGGTCCATGGGATATGTTGTATGGGCATGTTCTATCTCTCTCTCTCTCTCTCTCTCTCTCTCTATCTCTATCTGTTTATCCATCTGTTCACGTCTCTCTAGCTTGGAAGGAGATGTGAGATCTGAGGAGAATTATGGGGTTTTTTGGTTCTTTCCATTCCAAGTCCTGGTCATGCTATTCCACAGCTTTCTTGAACTTTTCTTCTAGCAATGGAAAGCTCAAGAAAGCTGTGGGAGACCATGGCAAATTCAGGATTTGTTGTTGTTCTTCTCCTCCTCCACATATAAGCTAGCTCTTCTTTTGGTTGGAACTTACCATGCAACGAGCTGCCTCTCTATCCGTACGGATCATGGTAAATCTCTCAACTTTTTTCTTTCCCCATAATTGGAGACCAGGTTTCGACTGTCTATCACTTGTTTGACTCGTTTCTTGTGTTTGGTGTCTGAGAAAATCTCGCTCTTTTCTATGGGAAAGCTGCTCAATTATGATGTGGGGTTTCATCTTTCCTTCATCTTTCTACAAAAAGATCAGTATTTTCCATAGAAGGATGAGAATTTTGCAAGTTCAGTTACATGATTGATACTGCTAAAACTCACCATTTTCATCTACTGAAACATGCATGGAAAGAGCAACAGGACAGACGGATATACAATAACAATAATACAGATTTGGTTAGTTGTATACAAGGTGAGGAGTTCATTAACATTTTAGTCTGATTCAATCAATAGAAAATTGTGAAAAGAGAGTTGTGTGTGTAGAGAAGATTCCCTCTCTTTTCCTTTTATTGTCAATGATGATGAGTTCTTCCTGTTGGCCTTTTGGTTTTGCTTCTAACATGACTTCCTACATTTCCGTGAAAAAGGTTAAACTTTGTCTCTTTGTGACATCAATTTTAACCACTCTGTACCAGTCTGACATCAGTTTTTATTTTTTTTTACCCCCCATCTCTGTCTCCTCCTGTCTCTAACTTGTCATTATTTGGTGGCATCTCCACAGAGGTAGTTGAAGATGTGCAAATTATACCGATTTATTAGGTCACCTAAATAGGGTTGTCACAACATTTTCATATTTTTCCATTCGAGTGTATAATCAGCTTCAGTTGTACAGTGCAGGCAAAGTTTTCAAGATTGTTTGTTAATGTAAATTGATAACGTTGCTTCTAGTCTAAGTTGCAGAGAGGCAATGCAACTTGCAAGGTTTGTTGAGATTCCAAATCATATCCTTCCTTTGCTCTATCTGTACCTCTTTGTCTTATATACTTATCCTGACAAATTGTGGCTTTAAATTTTTGCTCCAACTAGTAAAGTGTGTCATGTAAAAATTCCTGAAGATTAGACCATTTGCAATTCTGACCTGACCCATCTGCAAGATAAATTGTGAAAAAAAATTTTCTAGGATGCCTTTTCCTTGACAAAGTGAAGCTATATAATTACTCCTGTATATACTGTCTCAGAGCTGCTTCAGGAATCAGGACATACGGCATTTTCTCAGTGGCTGTACGCAATTTAATACTCAGTAGAAAGCTACATAGTTCCAGTTTTTGTTTCTAATATGGTTCTTGGCATGTTATGATCAGAGGGTGTATCCAACTCAGGACAACCCATCTGCAAGTATCATCTTTCTTGGATGACAATGGCCAAAGAAATTAAAAAGAAAGGTTATTAGTTTACAACTACTTTATCCTGAGCTTATCTCTTTGGGTCCCGTTTTGGGATTCTTATAAGATTCACACAATTACGTTTTGGCAAGTACCATACTAATAATTGCAGATCAAATATGGATATCCAACTGACTAACAATAACTGAGGTTTAGACATTCACTGATATGTAGTATTTCACTGCTGTAATAATTGTCACTTGTTACAATTATAAAGTTCAGAAAGAGAGGGCTTCATAATTAAGCATTATTGAAGGTTGAAGAAGGTACCATTGGAGTAGAATAATGAAGGTTTTGTTAAAGGAATCTTTACCTAATCCATGTTAAGAAGTGAAAGCCTGTGTCTTTTAGTGTTTAGCCAAGGAAATGCAAAATGCTGATGAGACTATAGGACCACCAAAACTAGTTTGTAGTAGGCCAGACAGAGAGGGATGGCAGGTCTGCACATTGTAGTGATGCAGACAACTTGAATGTACTGTAAACAATTGCTAATATGAGAGGATATGACCCTCAAGTCTTTCGCTTTAAGGATCAAACTAATCCAGTTGGCTTCCAATGATACTTCATTAGCTAGATTAAGAGCTCCAAGTGATAAACTTTGGTTTTCTCTTCTTATTACTGGCTTTTGAGCTAAAAGCGGAAGCAAATTTTTGTTTCAGAAAACAATCTTTGAATTGTTGGAGAATCGTCCTCTTAACTATAAGTACCTTCAAGCTTCACCTGTTCTCTACCTTTTCACGGATAAACAGAGAAACAGGACATACCCTCGTTGATATGAATAATGCAAAGTGTATACACCTATCCAATTTTAAGTTGGCAATAGCGAATTCATCGGTTTCAAGTGAGGTAATTCAAGAAAGCTTTCGGTTGTTAAAGTTGATGACGATGACGACGATGAAGCAAATCCCAAGAGGAAAAGTCCTTGTCAATGATACGACTTTTTCTCCATCCAAGTATCGAAAGGTACAGAAAGCACGGACTTGAAGACGATGTTCCAGGATGGTTCTTTAAAACAGTCAACCTGTTTTGTAAGAGAGGGAAGGATGGTCCTGCCTCAGTTTATTGGAAGACATTGAACAGAACTTGGAACGCTAGACCAAAAAACCAAAAAAAAAACTGAAATGGGATTGATTGCTTATTAGATGTGCTACTTTGTACAGTTGATTCAAGAACCTCCTGAACCCTTTTCATATGATTTTGTTTAGAGCAGGAACAGCCAAACTGTGTTAGCAGTTCTTAAATCTGCAATTACACACTGAGAAATCAAAGATCGAGCTATGCAGACAAAAGGGTTTGGTTACTACTACAGCAGGAAAAGCTTTTCATTGTTAGTAACGTCACTTCCACTTTCAAACTACCAATTGGATCATATAGTAAAGTACTCTTATCACACAAAATTACTACATGGAAACTGCGAGCAGCTGAAAGAAGAATGGCAGAACGAAAGCATTAATAATGCTTGGAGCTTCCACGTGGGGTGGTGGGAAAACGGAGGAAGTGAGGTCGCTTTTTGATGATATGGAATAACTACTGCTCGACTTTAAGGTACATGATGATGATTCATGATTTGAACCGCTAAACCTTCCATCTGATGTGGAAGTGTACAGGGTCGACGATAAATAGCAAATTTGCTGACTTTGAATAAAGTTATTGTTCGTACCAAGCCTTTATATGATTACAATAAAAAGGACTTGATTTGATGGTTAAGTGACACATGATGGCTTGTTAATTTGTAATTTATTAATTCTTATCAACACATTTACGAGAACTTTACATAAATATAGAAATAAAATTTAATAAAATAGAATAATTGAAACAAAAAATTTGAGGTATAAATTTTATAGAGAAGGGAAATATTTTGCTTTTTTTATAGATCAAATTAAATTGTTTATATTTGATTAAATCTGAAAAATGAATTAATTAAAGAGAAATAAATGTTAAAAAACTAATTCATAGTTAAAAAATAATTAAGTATATTACTATTCTCATTTTTAAAAATTCTATTAATAAATTGGCAAGAATTTTTATTCTTATAATTAGAGATTTAAATATTCACGGAAATTAATAATATAATTTAATTAATAAGAATGACTTCAAAGAGAGAGAGCATATTTAAAGTGTTTAACATTTTGAGAAAATTTTCAATTCAGTGCTTAAATTTTTAAAATTTTGACCAAAATTTAGATTAAAACGTTAGTTTTTGCTGATATAGTTAATAGATAAACATTACCTTCAAAAATAATATTAAAACATTATTTATAATCCAATCTTAAAATTTATAAGCCATTAAACATGTTTTATAATGGAAATAATGGGAAATTAAACAAAAATAAAAGAATTGCTTCCAAGTTGACTGATTGTAAAAAATGTTGCTATTGAACACTCTTCATATCATATAAAAACAAGATCACTAAGTACTGATTAGAATATGTGTTTAATTAGTTGGCTACATACAGAGATATATAATTCATTGACTAGAACACATCGAAAGCAGAAGAGTTGGCATATGAACTGTCTCAGGAATCCAGCTAAGTTCAATGAGAGGAACAAATCATATTATATATGACAGATTCTTCACATCACTTGCGAACTATACTCAGTAACTTTCTGCAGATGGAACATTGGAGTTTGATGCTACGAATCAGTTCATATGACACATGCATGAATCAGTTTGGTCATACAAGATCCACTTGTATAATGAGAGAAAGGAGAGTTGTTTCTTTCTGGTTTTCTGCAATCCACGAGAAGAACACAGGAGGAACACAACCATCTATATGATTGCAGAACTGTCGGCCCTAACAGGACAAGACAATATGTTGTTTTTCGGTCATCTTCAACATCAAAACTTGGTTGTCTTTTACTTATCTTGTTTAAGAAAAGAAAACCCTAGCCAAGCTATTTCTGATCTAACAAAAAATGGTATCAGAAAGCTGTATAAGCTCTCTTGGTCTCTTTACGTTCTTCATTATCTTTCCATTAAAGTACTACACATCAGCTTTTCTTGGTAACAGTTAGCTTCAGATGAGAAAAGCCTGTGGTCCTGGTCCACTGGTTTCTAATTATTCCTTGGTCACAACAAAAAACCTAATCTAGTTAGGGTTGGAAACTCTTTCGATGGACATGAATTCATATATATATAGGATTTGATTAGCTGTTACAGATCAATGGGCCTATATGATATCATTTCAAGTATGATGTGATGAAGCTTTCGGTCTACATCTTAGTTTCAACTTTACCCTGCAAATGAAACCTATACATGGTGGCGCCTTATAAAGCTAGAGAATACATCTAAAGTAGGGAAAATCCAAAAAAGAACGGATGAAGTAAAAAATATTCGACAGAGACAAAATTCCAAACTAAAAATTGTTTTTCTTCAGAGACACTGGATCTTTGTGGGACGCCTTTGGTGGGAAGTACAAACACGGCCTGAACTTAAACTATTTATTCAAAATTGCTCTTGTTTTTCGATTACTTACACAACAGATTGGTGTAGACATAAACCAGATGTTGATGGATTTTGCAGGAGAAGATAATTCAAGTTCAATCTAATAGATACTGCTTGATCAGAACAGATCAGACATATCCACTGTTTCTTATACATAGAGCTGCAATAATCATGAAAGTGATGACTAAACAACAGAAACATAGGGGATTCAAGGGGTATAGAACTGATAAAAACCTAAATTCAGTGGATCCGAGACACTATCTGCAGAAAACAAACCACAATAAGAACCAAGAACATCAAGAACACATCAAAACTGTGATGATATCTCACACGATCAAGAACAATCCTTGACCCTGTCTGTATCTTCCCACAGCTTTATTGAACCGCAAACAAACATTTTGTGGAAAGCCTCGTGGCATGCAAACGACAAAAAAGGCCAAATTTAGATGCAGTTCAAGAAAGCTGTGGAAGAATACAAAGAGGGCCATGTGCAGAAGAAAATCCCAGATGGGTAAGATAAAGATCCGAACTTTAGAAGCTACATAGCCTTCCCATCAAACCCTAAGTGAAAAAGAGCGAGAGAACAGAGAAGGGTACTCCGACTCCATTGTAGGTTTTGGAGGATGAGAAAGGTGGGTTACTTATAGAAGGAACCGAGGGTCTTTTTACCACCAATCCCAAGAAGAATATTGGGCTTTCAGATAGATTTACTGAACCCCACCAAACTTTTCCTCTTCCAATTCCTCTTTCTTTACCCTGTTGAAAATCTGACTCATTGGTCCCATTAACCCTAGCAACAAGAACAAGAACAAGAAAGTAATATAATACTAAGCCTTTCCCATGAATTTATGTGCGGTTGTGATGCAACCTACCGGATCTAACGGTGCTGGTTACCTAAGTGGGGACACATACTTTGGTTCCACTTTAGATGTGTCCATGCATGGCAAGGAAAAGTTAAAGCTCTACGCGCCTTTGAGCATGTGACTTCACCACCTATTTTTAAAATATTTTACTTAATTTATAAATATTTTAAAAAGAATTGAATCATATTAAAAATTTAAGAAAATATTTTTTATTAAGCATTTTTCAAGCCTTTTTGATGTTAATCATCTTATACTTAGCATTTTTCTTAAAGTTTTATAAACCTCGGGTAAAGTTAAACCCTCTTAAACAAACAAAATAAAATAGAATAAGAACAGGTCAAGAGTAAGTCCTGGGTAGGTACTTTTCCTATCCTTTCTTATGATCAGGCCTGCAGTTATGCTTAATCATCATATATACAATAATATTAATATAAATATTGTTAAGTAAGTAATAATCAATTATATGACAATCTGTCTTAGAAAATTTTAGAAAAGATATTTTAAATATAATTTGACACTATAAAACTATTTTTAATATTTTAATAAAACAAAAATTTTAGATTAAATGAACTATCTTATAATTGTTAAGTATTGTGTTTTAGATAGAATAATAAATTTTATAAGTAGTGTCAATTTATACACATTTCTTATATTAAAGATAATTAAGTTACATAATATTTTTCAAGTTTAGCATATCTTATGGTTATCTAAAAATTACAAAGATATATACTTAATGGCTAAGAATGCTTATTTCCCACATTAACTTTATAAATTACAAATTTATTAGGATAAATAGAAGGAAACTAATTTTACCTATGTTTCCTAAGATTTGAATATAAGTGAATTTAGTTTAAAGTGTTCCTAAGCTAATCCTATCCTAAAACCTCCTTTTATAATAAATGATTTAAAAAATAACATGTTATAAAATTTTCAAACCAGATTTAAAAGTGTAATATAGTGGGAGTTCTTTAATTTAATATTTTGTTTCTTAAATTTTAATTTAATAATTAATTTTTTGAAACTAGTACAATTCAAGTCAAAACATTATTTTTCAATATAGTTAAAAGATATACATTCAAAATAAAAATTTTACCTAATTAATTATACAAATTTTAAAATTTTAACGAAAACTTTAAAAATTTAACACTAAATCTTAAGATATTAAGTGCTTGTTTGGTTTAGCTTTTGGAGGGTGAAAAAATATTTTTTTCATTACAAAAGTTATTTTTAAGAAAAATGAGTGTTTGACCGTAAAACAAAATTCACTTTTTTAATAGAAATGACTTTTTTAAAAGCTAAAATATAGCTTTTTAAGAAGCTCAAATTTGGAGCATTTCAAAAAAGCTCTACTGACAAAAGCTCTACTAGTATAACCCATCCAAACAGGCACTAAGTATTGCATAATTTTTTAATCCTTTTTTGAATTAGTTATAATGTATTGTTTAATATATTAGAAGTTCTTCAATTCAACATTCTCTTTAATTTAATGATTAATCTTTTAAAAATTTATATTGTACAACTAAGGTTAAAATGTTGTTAATAAGTGAACAGTTTTTTTGGACAGAGGAACCCGCAGTCGCTATTCTTTTGATGCGCACTGAGTAAATCTTCGGATTGACGTACTAACCTGCAAATCAGGCCAACTGGATACTCCGCACTAGGCAAGCCATATACGACAGGCTCGATCGAGAGAGTATAGATAGGAAGATTCGAACACAGGACCTTTTAACCCTATGTCCCCTACTCTACCAACTTGACCACCCCTAAGGGGCAGTAAACATGCCATATTAATAAAAACAATTTAAACCTAATTTATAGGAATTTAAATTAAAAAATTCTTAAAATATTAAATATTGTTTATTTTTTATTCTTTTTAAAATTAATTATTATTATTGAAGGTGAGTGAGCGAGACGGACAAGGAGAATGCAAGTAGCGTAGGGGAGAGGGAGGTGGTAATTAATTAAGTCAAAAAAAGGATTAATTATTATTTAATTAATAGGGGAAAGTATATAGTCTTTAACTATTTAAGTTCACATGGAAGCATGTGAGTGGGACCCGCCCAGTTGGTGGATGTGTGTTGGACGGTACAACGCCGTTTTTCCCGGGACGGAGGTCCGTTTGTCGGATTATTTTGGTCTATCTTTTATTTATTTATTTATTTATTATTTTTGCTTTTTGTCTCATAATTAATACATGTGCCTACCTTATTATTATCATAATCAAAATTTACACGTTGCAAGGTTTAAAATAATAAAAAATAGCTTTTTACTCATTTATATTTAATTTAAACTCTTATCCAACTAGTTAATTTGAACATATATAAAATATATTTTTATTGTTATATAAAATTTAATTCTAGCGAAAATGTCGAAATATTATCTCGGCAAAAAAAGCTTAGCCCCGATCTAATTTAACCTAAAGTCAATAAACTTAACTTGAGTTGACTAAATTTCGAGCAAGGCTCACGCTTTTTTTGCATAATTTTAAGCTTCAGACTTAAGTTTGAGTCTCGAGCCTCAAGCTATCCAACTTGGGCTTGGTTTGGGACAGTGGTAACGATTGATAACATGTTGAAACTAACTTGTTAAAATGATAAGTACTTACTAAGAATAAGTATTTATGTGTTTGAGATTATTGTTTTGGTAACTGTCGAAACGTGACAATAGTTGTTTGGTAAGTGTGGTTGTGACTGCTGAAGAGAGATAAATGACTAAAAAGTCCATTGATTTAATAAACTATTAATTATTGTATAAATAATTAAAAAAATATTATTAGTCATATAAATTTAAAATTATAAATAATAAAATATTAAATTAAAATAACAAGAATATAAATAAGAAAATATAAATATAAATAATAAAATATTAAATTAAAATACGTTAGACTTGCTTTCTATTAGTTGAGGGTATAATAGAAAATAATAATTATTATAAGGTTATTAATGAAAAGTAGAATTTTTACTGTAGAAACATTTTCATACCGCAACTCTCTTTCTACTTATCTCCATCACACCGCAAATCCAAACGCAGCCTTAATTTAGTTAGGTTGACGCTCAAATTTTTCTTATAAACAATTTTGAATTTTTCACAATAAAAAATTAAATTTGGTCAAACTTCGAGCAAGCAAAACCTTATTGGATCGACTCTAGGCCTAGAGCTTCGAGTGACGTTGAGTTTGATGTGAATGATCAATGTATATGTAAATTTGTAAAATTTTTATCAAAATTTTTTGGTAAATTTATTGTATTTTCAGAATAATTGATCTTATTTCTATCTAATAGAGAGACTGTTTCGGATAAATCTATATATAATACAAAATAATAGTAATAAAAAATATAAATAAATACATATAAATAAAAAATAAAAAATGTCATGTAATACATGATATTCCAAATATAGAGCACGGTAAATATTAACAATAAAATATATAATAAGTAAATAAATATGCAAATAAAAAAATATAAATATAATAATAAATCATTGGCAATTTACTATACGGGGATATGAAACTTGAGTTCCTCTAGGCAGTCTACGAGTACGAGGATTACACATTGGCAAATGCAAATTTATGAGTCAGAAATTGTTTAGGGCGTGTAGAACTAAGAAGCTCTGCGACAGTTGCATGGAAATGCACGCACTGAAGAGATCACATTCTCACATATTTTATGCAAGAAAACACACACATGACATGCCCGACACGACTGAAAGAAGGTTTGATCATTTGATGTAACCCACAACTCTGTCGATGATACTCCTTTATCGTTCTATGTACTATTTAGAAGGTAAATACTGTAATGGGGTTTGATTAAATTTTCTCCAATTTGACATGAGATGCTTGGAAAATGTCAGCTCAAAGAGACTTGGAACTCGATCTTGGTGTCCATTGATATTACTGCAATGAAAAGTGAACCCTTTGAGCAGATATAGTACTGTTTTCAACGTACGTAGTTTGGAAGCTCAATAACTCGTATAAATCCAGGTGGAAACTGATCATGCAAACGGGTCCTGGAATCTGTGCTTGTTAATGGTTTCAGAGCATCACGTATCATATATTGATGATGGCTTGCAGTGATCAATCATGATCAGTGCCTTCTTCTTCTACAAATGGTAGTTCAGTTCATGATCGGAAGACAGGCCATTTCTGGGCCAACTAACATGTCCTGAACACAAGGGTATTTGTCTTTTTCTGGTTCTCTGACTGTTCTAGCTTCGCTTTGCGCATGATTAATGGATAATACATACCCCCTTATATCTATAGATTGGTAAGGCATCTTCTCTTATGTCTAGAGGAGTTAAAAGGTCCCAAAAAAAAAATTTTACAAGACGGGGCTCAGTGGATTTAAGGTCAGGATTGGGTTCTAGCCTTAATGGGTATTGAGTTGTTCGTAATCTACAACACAGAGTTCGAGTTCTTCTTCAAGGACTATGAATTTCTGTAGATGTGGTGATGCCAAGAAGGTTAGTTCATATTTTTAATGTCTGTTGCAAGTATTAAGGTTAAGAGTTAGACATGGAATTC
This sequence comes from Erythroxylum baracoense, assembly GCA_025629805.1. NCBI lineage: Eukaryota > Viridiplantae > Streptophyta > Magnoliopsida > Malpighiales > Erythroxylaceae > Erythroxylum > Erythroxylum baracoense. The sequence goes on from JAOTAY010000190.1 coordinate 593,027, forward strand.
TACGAGAATGATGATACGTATGAAGGATTGGCCAATTTATAACATCTATGCAGTTTTACTGTCAAAACTCAAAAACGAAACCTGGGATTGTGGAGCTTATAGAAACGCGGACTTTGAAACCTTTTAAGGAATCCAAATAAAAATTTGTCTGAAAGTTCCAAACTTTACTGTTCTACTTCCGCCTCTCTCTTGTGGGTTCAGCTTAATTCCTCACTTTGTGATTTCCTTCTCCTCTTTTTTATCACGTCCCTCTCTCTTTATTTCCCAGAATTTTGGGTGGTTCACGAGTTTGAATTTGTCCCTGTTCAAGCTTGACACTGATGAGCCTGTCAACGAGTTTATTGAGGTCGTGTTCATTTCTTGTTTTTCTCTTGGATGTTTAGTTTTCAGTTTGACACATTTGAAATCATTTTTGTTGTTTGTTTGAATTTTTTTGTCAGGGAGGCTCAACAAGTTTCGCCGATTGGAAGAATCTATGGCAGCAGAGGAAGTTCTCCTGCTTATATGATGCCAATCCCCCTGCCAAGTTGTTCTATTTGATGCAGTTGCCATTGGCATAGCTCTCTTAAATATTCCCATTTGTTAGCAGAAGCAATTTTTTTTCTATCCTGTTGGAGGCAGTGGAATGATGATATTAAACGTTATAGGTCCTCCATGCTTTTCTACCGTCTTAGCTTCAATTGAGTACCTTAATGTACTCGAGTTGCATACTAGTCATATTTCTCGACTCCTTTGCACCTGATAGCAGATTATTTGCTGATACTCTTCTTGAACGATTCCTCCAGATGGACATGATAAGTTGCATAACTCAGTACGTAATTTGTCCCCGAAAGTGTATAGAACCCCGAAAGATGTTTCAATATCCTGACTTCACTAATCGATTTTGTTGAGATGCTTATTTGTAGACCTATCCAGCTGTACTCTTTTCCTCGTGTTGTTTTTTGTTGTGTTCTCCTTGATGACATAATGGCCACTGATATCTGATAAGCTATACCCCTTGATGAGATAATGGTCACTGCTATCTGGTAAGCTATCTGCAGCTTTCTTTTCTGGTAGCTTAGCTTGTTTAACCAAATTTCCAATGTCTGCTCGGATTCTAAATAAAGAGGCCAGTACTCTGGTAGATGTCAAGAACATTAAACACTTGCCAGAGGATAGTGAATTGATTTGAGATGCAATATGGAGAAGATCGACGAGAACTGGAACGTCCAAAAGAAAGATATCTGCCAATCGGTTTGGAGATGGGCTCTGCTGAACCAGAACAGCAACAAGAACAGTATGAAAAGCTAGAACGTGATGCTGAATTTAGTCAGCAACTGGAACTGCAATCTTTTGAACAAGACTTGCACCAAGAAGAGAAGCAAGAGGCCGTTGATGACGGCAATTTCATGCACGAAATCGAGAAGTAATGATCTGTACTAAAACAATAACCAGTACAGAAATCCAGTTACCTTTTGGTCTTAAGATCAAGATCTTTACATGGTTATACTTGTTGAAGATGGTGTAAGCTCATCCTAAATGAACGAATGAAGTATGAAAGAAATTGAAGGTAGCAGCTTGTTCACTGTCTTTTGTATTCAACAGATGCAACTAGTTCATAATGTGGAATAGAATGTCAATTGAGTACATAATAGAGGCCATAAAGCAACTCAATAACTAGGATTATATTGGTAAAAAGGATTAATATAATTATTAATATAATTATCATGAACAGATTTACAGCCTGTTCAATTACAAGATTGAATTCAATTCACCTGTTTAGAACAAAACAATATTCATGAATTGAATTCACATGTGAGTTTAAAACACACTCTCTCCCAACAGTAGACGACGCCACTCTTCTCCTAACAGCAGACCCACGCACCAACAGACGACGCAACAACAACCTCCCTTTCATCCACACAACACCACCTCTGCTTCCTTTTCCTATCTCTCAATTTTAATAATGAATTTTTTTGATGATTTTAGTTATAATGAAATTGATGTTTATAAGTTGCTCTATGTAAGTGTGAATGTTTATTAGTTAATAAGATTATTTTTTAGTCAGGGGTAAATGTGTCATATGAAATAATTGAATTCATTTTGATTGTGTTCTAAACAGTGTAATTGAATTCAATTCTAATATTACTGGATTTGTTTCAAACAGGGTAAATTAAATTGAATTCAATCTCATTAATATAATTGAATCCAATTCGTTAATGAATTTAATTCGAAAGTTTCCAAACACCCCGTTAAAGATACTTACTATCATATAAATGTAACAGCTTGTGATTTATATTAATCACTTTGTCATGAGTGGATTTAAAGAGCATAAGTATCAAGATTCGACTCATTTTCAAAGGCTTCAAATATTCTGTTCCGTTTTTCCCGTGCCTTTTGTTCCAACAACATCTTACTTATCTAAATTTTCACTTACTCAATTATTATATGGTTAGATGTTGTTTAAAACACGTGAGCACGGGAAAAAGACGAAACAGAAGATTTGATGTGCTTTTCAAGTCCGACTTTGTGAAATTCCAACAAATTTAATATATAAAAATTAGCTTATATTAATAATAAAATATAAAATTTCTCATTAACATGTTTTGGAGGATTCCCAAAATAAAAGTTGTGTGGGCTTTGTGGTCCATTCACAAATAAATAAATATATACCCTATATACATACATGTATATGACATTAAGTAATTAAAATAGCAAGAATGGACCTTCTCTTCCAAGTCCAAAAGCAAAATTGTCCTCTTTAGCTGTTAGGTTTTCATCTCTCTGTTTCTCTTCAACGCCCAAAAGACCTTCCCCTCACACTTTGAACCAAAAGCATGACTTCTTTCTCTTTAAGGTCCAATTAGCTTCTCGGGTTGGCTTCTTCGTTTGTTCCAAAGCCCAATCTCTCACTTTCCCGGGAAAAAAACAAACCTTGATCTCGTACGCTGCGACGCCGGTGCTCCGTCACCGAGCTCCGTTGTGCACCGTCAAGACTGTATTTTTATCGCTGGTCGTGCAATCCCGGTGAGTACCCTTTTCTTGTTTCCCAAACCTGACACTAATTCATCGAGCTTTTGATCGATTCCGGTAAATACCCCTTTTCTTGTTTTATAACTCTAACCCTAATTCTTCGAGTTTTTTCCGGTGGGTTTCGAATTTGTTTGCTTTTTTATTTGTTTGTACTTGAGTCTGTCCGTGGTTTCGATGGGTTTTTTCTGGTGGAAGTCCTCCTATTCATTAATTCTTTAGTGGTTGGTTTTAAACTTCGTATAGAATCACGAAAGTTGCAATCTTTAACTTTTTTGTGATTGTTAAGTGCAAGTTCGCATTCCGTTGTCCATGGTGTCACTGGTTTGGGTTCAGTGAGATCTGAGCGCCATTTTTGAATTTCGGATGGTGATTTTACGTTGAGATGACTTTCTCTTTCTTGTTGTTGTGATCTCATCTGGGCTTCTTGTTGCTTTTTATGTAAAATTATTTCGAAGCCCAAGCTACTTGAATCGAAACTCCAGATCTGTTTTTCCTTCTTTTGACCCTTTTTAGCCTGTTCATAGGGAAGTGTCAAGTGTGGGTCCCATCTATAATTGTCTGAATGCTCACAAGCCCCTGTACTATGTGGCCGATGTTTAAACTTTGTTCGTTAAAATCGTTGGCAACACAGCTTCGTAGACTATGGTCCTGGCCCATGTATCTGCTGTGGTCTGCTGGTTTACTAAACTGTGTGGACCGTGGAGTTCTTCCTCTCTTCTGTGTCTTTACGTGAGGCCTTTAGTGTTTAGCCATAGACAACAAAGTTAAGGTCTTTCGGTCTTTCGTTGTTCAGAATAAGCTTGAGCTTTCTTTCGTCCTTGTCCTGTTACTTGTTTATAAATACACCCATGTACCTCTTAGGATAGCAGTAGATCAGTTCTCTCTGTAATATTTCTCATTTCATACCTTTAACAATATGTTTCATATCCTTGGTGTGATGGTTTGTTGAGAAAAGAATAATGATTTGGCAAATGCTGTTTCCCTATGCTTGAATGATAAATGATGATTAGGAAAGTTGAAAGGTTTCAGTTGACTGATCTTTGCCTGTTATGTTGAACAAAATCTAGCAGAAAGTGTTATAAACTTTGGTAGGAAATGTTAACAAGTATATTTCTCTTGGTTCTTCTTATGTGTTTTAAGTTCCAAATTTTGATTTTTGTCCCGAAGGTGTTCTATGTTGCGATAGGTCATCTCAAGTTGGAGTTTTGTCGATATCTTAGTACTCATGTGATCAAGCTTTTGTATCAAGTATCGGTATTTCATTAAGTTCAATGATGGGGCAAACCATTTACTCCATTTTCTGTTGGGTTCATTTTACATGTAAAATAGGCACTTCACTTTCTGAAACAAGATGGCAACCCTGGAAGAGGATAATGCACTTGCTCTGATAAACCAGGAGGAGAACAATGAAATGCTTGAGGCAGATTTCGAAGAGAATAATGCAATGACTGTTACAAGCGTGGAAGAGAACAATTCAATGATTGTGGCAAACTTGGAGGAGAAGAATGAATTTAAGACACCAGAAACACAGCCTAACAAGCGAAGAAAAAAGAAGTCCTTAGTATGGGAACACTTCACCATAGAAACTGTGAGCCCTGGATGTAGAAGAGCATGCTGTAAGCAGTGCAAGCAAAGTTTTGCGTATAGCACAGGCTCCAAAGTAGCTGGTACCAGCCACCTCAAACGTCACATTGCTAAGGGAACCTGCCTTGCGCTTTTACGTAGTCAGGGAAATTCAATGGCACTCTATACTCGAAGGACTGGGGGAAATGACAGTTCTGGACCTCGAAAGCGACGATACAGATCCTCTAGCACACCTTACATTCCATTTGATTCTGATCGTTCCCGCCATGAAATTGCTAGGATGATCATCATGCATGATTTCCCGCTTCATATGGTTGAGCATTCTGGATTTGTAAGTTTCGTACAGAACCTTCAACCAAACTTTGGTATGGTAAGCTTCAACAGTGTCCAAGGGGATTGTCTTGCAACTTACTTGAGGGAGAAGCAAAGCTTTATGAAGTTCATGGAGGGGATACCTGGCCGTGTTTGTCTTACACTGGACATATGGTCTTCAAGTCAAGACCTGGGTTATGTCTTCATAACAGGACATTTCATTGATAGTGACTGGAAACGGCACAGGCGGATTCTTAATGTTGTGATCGAACCATATCCTGATTCCGACGGTGCTCTCAGCCATGCAGTTGCTTGTTCTCTTTCAGATTGGAGTCTGGAGGGCAAACTATTTTCTCTTACCTGTAGTCATCCAGCTGGTGAACCTGGGCTTGAAAATCTTAGATCTCTCCTCTGCCTAAAAAATCCACACATTCTCAATGGCCATTTACTTCTTGGGAACTGCATTGCTCAAACATTGAGTAGTGTTGCAAAAGATGTATTTTCATTAGGAAAGGAGGTCATTAACAAAATTCGTGATAGTGTAAAATATGTTGCAACTTCAGAATCCCACGAGGAAAAGTTTCTAGAGCTTAAGCAACAGCTTCAAGTCCCCAGTGAAAAAAACCTGTCCCTTGATGATCGAAGGCAGTGGAACACAACGTATCAAATGTTGGTGACTGCTTCCGAACTAAAAGAAGTATTTGCATGCTTGGACACTTCCGACCCTCATTACAAACAGGCTCCATCCATGGAAGACTGGAAACAGGTTGAGACTATATGCACATATTTAAAACCTCTCTTTGATGCAGCCAACATTTTAGCATCTACTGCCAACCCAACCGCAATAACTTGCTTTCATGAAATCTGGAAGATTCATACAGAGTTGACCTGTGCAGCTACAAGCGAGGATCCTTTTGTCAAAAGTATCGCTAATGCAATGAAGGAAAAAATTGGCAAGTATTGGAATGATTGCAGCCTGGTTTTGGCCGTTGCTGTGGCCATGGATCCTCGTTTTAAGATGAAGCTCGTTGAATTTAGTTTTTCAAAAATCTATGGGGAAGATGCTCCTTCATACATCAAGATTGTTGATGATGGGATCCATGAGCTCTTTGTTGAATATGTGGCCCTCCCTCTCCCTCTTACTCCAGCTTATGCTGATGAAAGAAATGTTGACAATATGAAAACTGACGAACATGGAAATCTTCTGTCAGACAATGGACTTACAGATTTTGATGTCTACATCATGGAAACAAGTAGCCAACAGATGAAATCCGAGCTGGATCAATATCTCGACGAGTCTTTGTTACCTCGGGTGCAAGACTTTGATGTGTTAGGTTGGTGGAAGCTGAATAAGCTGAAGTACCCAACTCTTTCTAAGATGGCTCGTGATATATTAACCATTCCAGTGTCCACCGTTGGACCTGACGCTGTGTTTGATACTATGGCGAGAGAGCTAGATAGTTACCGGAGCTCCTTACGACCAGAGACACTGGAGGCCCTTGTTTGTGCCAAGGATTGGCTTCAGTATGGATTTGTTGAATCATCGAATGCCCTTGTGGCAATGGATTTTTAAGACTTACAGGTGCATTGTAAACTTGCATGTTATTATTATTATATCTTTTATAGGTTTGTCTATCTAGGATTTTAGCTTTGTTTAACTCTGTATTAGGAAATATTTTACCACTGGAAAGTAGTTTAGGAACTTGAACATCAGAATTTATGATATGCAAAGTACATTTTTATTCAGAATTTTCTCTTCAACTCATTAGATTATTGCATGAGTTCAGAGAACCAGAAGGGCATTCCATAGATCACCGTACATCATCTAGTCCTTTGCTCATACTCTAATAAATATTAAATTCACAACTCGACCTCTACTACATGAATATTTCCTTCAGACAGGTTATCTATGTTGAGAGTAACCAATCCAGAAACTGTGTCATAAGTGAAATCGACCACGTTTGAATCCACCAGACACTTCCTCGGCTCAGTCGACGTGTAAGCACTGAATTTGCCGCAACCTTTAACGTCCATGGAGACTTTTGCCACCAACTCAGAGTTACTATTTTCCACCTTGTCACCACCCACAGCATCACCTTCACAGCCTTTCACTGCATAGTTCAGTCTCTGAATAGCTCCACCAGCATTGAACATGTTAATGAGCCCCAAAGGTGCAAAGCTAAACCCAGGAGCTAGATCCTTGATGGGTGTCACTGTAAAAAGTTCGTACTCGACGACTTTGAGTGTGACAGGCATGGCTGCATTGTAAGGGAGAGTGACGAGCTCACCAGTCCGGTGACCATAGACAGCACAATTTCCAGACCAATTCGTGTCGGTGGCTGCTTCAAAAATGAGATGGACGTCACGACCTCTAACAGCGCCTGTTATGGCCTCGGTTATGGTTTCGTGAGATGTCATTCTTCTCTCTGATGTGTTCCAGGCAGCTCCTTGGCAATTGTAAACACCCAGTACTCCTGTGAACTTATTCATGTTCCATATCTTCAACAAGCTGCAAAATCAGCAAGAACTTGTTAAAACATGACTCAGACGGAATCACTGAAATCAAGCTGCAAGAAAAGAAAGAAAAGCTTTACCTCACACCATCACGGGCAGGGTCATTAAACAAACTGTCACGAGTTGGCCGACCGGGCAAAAGGGGTCGGAGGATGGATCCGTCTGGCAGAACCAACTTCTTAAGTAGCTCAAAGTTGTGCTTCCCAGGCTTATCACTGCTCATTTCAAGGCATATCCAATTAAGCAAAATATAATACAGAAAGGCAAAATTCAACCAGAAAAGCATAAAAGACGCAAACTTTTTCTGCAAGAGTTTACCTGACGTAGATAGGACCACCGCTTATGGCTCTAGCAGATGCATGATACTCTGCAGCTGGGTGGAGCGAGTGAAACATGTCCCAATCAGGCTGCATGAACTCTCCAAGTAAGAGACTATTATATGCAACCGCTGTTATATGAATAGTATGTGATAATGGATCTCGCGGGAAGAAGTCATCAGATGCTCTTACGACTGCCGTTTGCTTCGAGCTGTTCCAATCCAAATTTCATCAGAAACATCCGACAGAAAAAGTTACAAACTTTGAATTGATAAAGCACCAAAGCCATGAAAATTTACCAGTATAATGCGTCGGTGTTGTGACTCATACACGCAATGCAGCCATTGTCAGGGAAGTTCCTGGCCACAGACGCATCAAGAGCTTGATGGTATTGTCTTGTCAACTCAACTCTGCCTCCTAAACCGCCACCGACGGTCTCCAATATGCACTGCACATCCACTTTAAGCCCATCTATTCCGGCGGACGCTAAGTAGTTATGCATTTCGTTATAGAACTTATAGACACTCTTGGGATTCACTATACCCAACCCTTGCAACGCCATGGCATCAGTCTTCCACGCTGGATCGTTCTCCACCACCCCTTTTGACGTCATCGGAAACTTCATCGTCGAGTCGTACTCCTCCATCTCCTTCACCCCGGGTCGGACCCCTCCCCAATACCCGATGATCGCATGCCACACGTACACGTACTTAACCCCAAACTTCTCTTTCGCCGTATGCACAATGTCCTTGATCCCCACAGTTGGATCATCCTTGTTCTGAAACTTAGCGTTCTCTTTGATTCCGGTAAGCCTCATTATAGGTTTCTCTTGCTCCTTCTCTTTATCTGGGTCGACGTCGGTTCCGACGCACTGCCACCCGTCGTCGATGATGATGAATTTCGGCGGCAAACCACCGGCAGACAAGCTCTGGAGCCCAGCCTCCACACCCTCTTGTGTCACTTCCTGGTAAAAAGCATCCCAGGTGCACCATCCAAAGTAATCTATGATTCCAGGCAATTTTTTCTCATGACGTTGACGAAACGTCTTCAGGTGTGACTTCACGGCGCGGACCGCCTCCGATATCGTGGCAAAGGGATCGGTACCGGCGTGAACAAACAGCGAGTGCGTGAACGACGACGCTTTAGTGTCCACGTCACCGCTTTCCAAGCAGAGCTCAAGCTCGTCGGTGTTATTCCCCTGCAAGCATGCTCTGAAAGGACCTTCGATCAGAGGAAGGAACACCGCGTAAACGATCTGGTTCTCTTCATCTCCGACGTCTGGTTCCAGAAGAGAGCCGCCTTTCGTTTCAACAATCAAAAACTGAGTCTCCATAGGAACATCCCTCCCTTGATCTCCCATCTTATGGGACATCCACCACAGCTTGAACCGAAAGCTCGCCATGAAACGAACTCCTCGGAGAGTCCCAAGAGGGACCACGTGGCGGCTGTTCTCCCCGTCGAAAACCGCTCCAACGAAGACCCCCTCAGCCGAACCGGAATCCGAACCCGCCGTCGCTATCACGTTTTCCGGCACTCCGGTGAGGATGGTCCGGTCCTTCACGACCAGCTTCCTCTCCGATATCCGAACCACCGGTTTGATCGTCATCGCTTCGTTCTCGCTCCTCTTAAACCCCAACAAAGAAGTTCGACACCGAGTTGAACAAAGCCTGTAAACTCTACGATATGAACAACCCAACACCCCAGAACTTCGTTAGCCTCCACTCAAAAACAGATACAGAGTCCCCCACCAAAGAAAAACAAAGAACTCTTACCAGAAACAGAAAGGCCGGTCTTTGAGATTGGTTTAACGAAGGTTGATTGAAGGCGACAGGTATTTATAAGCAGAGATGGAGTTCCAATCCTATTGTGAAGCAACAACATTGTTACTTCTTCTCCTTCTCTTGCACGAGTCTCTAAAGACAGAGAGCCAAGACAAGAACAGCTTCTTCACATGCGGTGTCCTAAACTGGAATTGCAGCTACACGTTATCCAATCAAATCAACCGATTCATTTTGACTTTTTAACGGTGGTGACTTTTTAACCGTCGATAGGAATGCCGCGTCAGTTGTGTATGATTGGATACAAATCCAATTTCTTGGAGATCTAAGTTTATCTCTTCTGGACACGTTTGTCATTTTGTTGTTATAATTAATTATTATTATTATTATTTGAAAATATATTTTCTATACTTGACGTGTGTCCACGTAGGCAGGCCGCAGGCATGGACTTTTTGTGTAATTTTTCATGTGACACGAAATGGGTCGCTTTCAATCGGTAATCCTAAGCAAAAGAAGACAAGATCTTTTGTCCAATTTTATGTTGTCTTATTTTGTCTCATAAATTTTAGCTATTTATTTATACAAATCTCGTATGGATCCCGCGAAAATAAATATGGGACTTACATAAATAAATGGCTAAAATTCATGGGACAGAATAAGATACCATAAAATTGGACAGAAAAACTAAACTCAAGAAAAAGTATATGCAATTTGATTTATAATTTAATATTCTAATTATTCGCCTATAATCACTTATTTTATCCATAAATAATTGTGTGTATAATTTATAATTTAGTTTTTAATGGTAAACAACAACATTTAGTATAAATTACGCTGATACGAAAAATTTAAACGGCTCTAGTAGTACACAACCTTATCTTTGACTAGTAAATTATTTGATAAGTGAATTATATATTTAAATATTTTTTTAGTATTATTCAAGAAATTCACTTCTAAATTAAATAGTAAAATATACTTAAATAATCAAAAAAAAGAACTAAACATCTAATTAGTTTGAAAGGCTTGAGTCAAAATTTGAAGTGCTTGAAAGGTAAGAATTCTTGGAAATTATTAAATTAGTTATTTAATATGACAACAACAATACTCAGTAAAAGTTTTGGTGAAATGCGAGATTTGGGAAGATTTAATAGTAAGTAGCTTTATTCCTATATGCTAGAGAGACTGTTCCGATAGACCCATATGTAATGCAAATTCAATTAGTTTTTTAAGCATGTTATTAAAAAAAATACAAAACCTAAATTAAATAATAGATTTGTCAACCAAAACAACATTTAATTATTTTGAAGGTGTTGACTCAAAATTTTGAAGTTCTTGAAAACTATGAATCATTTGAAAATTAAGTTTTTTATTGAAATTGAATTAATCCTAAATTGTATAAATGATAAAAATAAATTTCAAAATTTTTAATTTAAAAAAATGTATTAAATAATTTTTTAAAATATATACAATAATTGATAAGTCATGAATGATCCAACCTACCTCCGTCAAATTTTCTGTTCCACTTACTCTGTTTTAATTTTATTCTATTAAACCTTATCTATTTATTTATATAAAGTTCGTGTAAATAAAATTTAATAAAATATAATAAAAATACGACGAGAGGTACATAACATCTAATCCTCAACCAACCAAGAAATGTCTTAAAGTTGCGCGTTTCAAGGAAGTGGTGTAAGAATCTTTATCATACGTTGTCACGAGGCATCAATCCATCAATCAAAATCAAATAAGTCCAAAATGTGGTCTGTAATAATTGCCAGAAATGCGTGGATTTACTTTAATGTCACGAGTTGCCAACTGGAACATGGGCTGACACCGATTAGTTTATTCCCAGCTCACATGGCAAATCAGGCAAGTGGAACATTTAAACCGCCGTCTTCATTTAGATAATTGAGCTCATAATTGAAAGGTGACAAAAGTTTTAAATTATTAAATTTAGTTACACATTTTATAATTTTATCATGCATATGTGATTTTTTAATATATAATTTAAAAATAAAAATTATAAATTAGTTTATAAATTTTTAGTTTAATTTATTTTAAAATTTATTTTAATTACAAATTGATTAATTTATTAATTACATAATTATAATTATAAAGTTTACTCTCAAAGAGCTCATCACAACTCTCATTAAATCTTCTATTCTACTTACTGTGTTCCAATCTTTTCTACTAAATCTTATTCATATATTTATATAGAACCTACGTAAATATGTAGATAAGATTTAAAAGAACAAGATAAAAATATCATAATCAATACAAAAGATCTGATCTCGTTACAATTTGGATGATGAATCACAACCGATGTTACCTCGTAGAGCTAAAAGGCTTGTTCCTATGTGAACCATATCTTTAGATATTTACATGATACGAATGAGCCAATGAATTGATTTGAATAAGACAAATTTGATGAAAATGAGTTGTGTTACTAACATAATTGTTATAGGAAATTTTAAAATTTTAAATTCAAAAAAATATTTTTTATCTTAAATTACTGTTCCAAAACTATAAAATTAATTCTTTTAAAAATCTCTTAATATAAGAGGTTATATATGAGATTCATAATTTATATCAAAATTTTAAACATTATTTGAATGTAAAAATAGAGATAATATATTTGTATAATTTTTAAAAAATTTTAATTTAGTGTCCAAATTATTTAAAATTTGTTAAACAACAACAAAAACAACAGTTGAATTAAAGTTTCGCTTAACACGAGGTTTGACGACATTTAATAATATATAAGATTATTCCGTAGAGAAACTATTTTCAAATGATAAATATTAAAATTTGTATAAATTAAATTAAAATGTTATTTTCAATTTAAAATAATTTTTAAATTTTATTTGCATGAGTTTTAAAATATTAAATTTTAAAAATTATTTAATTTACTATCTCAAAGAAATATCTAGGGGTGTGTCCTGCGTGATGAAAAGATTTAGGACACGCGTGTGGTTAAAAATCAGTGGTCAGTTCGGACAAAAATATCTTTCGGGCATGGATCTTCGTGATCCATGAACTGCCGGGTTAGTGTCGGCCACGTAAGGCTTGGTCCCTCTTAGACTTCCAGTTCATGAATCTATTTGTGTATATATCACGAGGATAAAAGCTTAAAACGCCGCCTTGTGAAGCGTTAAACGTCACATTTTCACCAACCTGGATGCTTCGTGAAGCTTCTGATTAGTCAACGTCGTGTTATAATGATGATGATTAAGACATATGATTATAATTATAATTTTTAAAATTATTGAAAATTTATTTATAATCTTTAGTGTTATTTTTATAGAATAATTCTTCTTAGATTTTTATTAAGAATAATAATATTATAATATGAATAAGACATATATAATAATTAAATATTCTAATACAATTTTTAAATTAACTAATTAAATTTGATATAAATTATTATTTGAGTTTAATTACATCATTCAATTTTAAAAGTTGACTTAAATTCTCATATTAATAACAATTTATTATTTCATGTTAGGTTTACCATAGATGCATACATCACATGCATGTGTATGTAGCGGAAATATCATAATCAAGATTTCGACACTATAATAATTAGAAAACTACATAATCTAGCATGCATGCATGGATATGTAAAGCACATAAAATATAAAACCTTTTTACCTTATGTTTCTCCTTTTTTCTTGATTTTTCTCTTTGTTTAGATTGTTGCAAATACTAAATTCTTTCTTGATCACCCAAGAATACGCAAATAAGATGAAAAAATAATGTATTAGGGTGATTTGAACACCAAGTTAAATATTAAATACAATTAAAAATTAAAGGGCTTGTTGAAAAAATTAAAACGTAATAAAAAATGACAATATTAAATGATAATTAATCAATTTATTTTTGTTTATAAAAACTTATTAATTTATAAAAACTGACTAATTAATTAATAAATTGATTGGTTTTTTACAAAAAAATTATTAAACTAAATCGAACCGAAAAGTTTATTAGTTTTAATTTTTTATTGTAAAACTAGTCAAAATTAGTTTTTAAAATAATGGTTAATTAATTAAATAACATATTTTGAAATACATCATTTATTTCTACACTTGTTGATTAAAAAAAAGAAATATAATAATACACACTTAATCGGTTAAAACTCATAATGGAAAGTTCATTTAAAAAGTTTCAA
>JAOTAY010000190.1:620776-635871 GCA_025629805.1 Erythroxylum baracoense
ATTATTCATAATCACTGGTTTATGCATAATCAAGAAGATGGAGCAATTCAGAAATTTCAACCTCAGTTTCTTATAAGGTTTGACCTGATAATAATTGGATAGTGTAGGACCTGCGATTTCTGTTATTTTAGAGCTATGGATAAACTTATACTGCAGTGATCGTACAGAGATGATGGACACACAGAGTGAAGTGCAGAGTTTTTGTTTGATTTTGCAGAGAGACTTAGCAAGAACATTCATTAACTTATGATGAGGCTACTATTTCATGCAGAAGATAACTTGTAGAAATTAAGAACACATGCACATGCACATGAATCCAAAATTATCTTGTTCATTTGTTGGTAAATCATATAGGTACATTATGAAGGGGAAGTCTCGTCAGGAAATAGCAATATATAAAGTTTCTGCTAATGGAGGACACCAACATCTGTTTTTAACCACAGACAAATTCCCAGAAAAGAGACAGAGAGAAGAAACAGGCAATAGCTAAAAGCATACGTCTTGTTTGATGTAACCATGTAATTGTAACGACTTCAGTAAAATCCAACAATTCAGATCTTCTCTCTTAAATGAAAGGCTCACAGTGAAGTTTCTGTGTAGGGAGTGTTCCTATGGGGTCATGATGTATTGGTAGAGGTAACAATTAAAGTACATTCACTGCAAATTTTTTATGAGGTGATCACAAGAATCTGGTACAAATTGGACACTAAGTCTGCGGTCTAATGCACATGTTCTTGCTACCTGAGACTAAAACTAGAGTAAGTACTAAACTAACTAGACCAGACTAGACTCTTCTCTTGTTGGTTGTCCAAACGAAAACCAATAATGTCAACTTGAGTTATGGTCCATATGTTCCATGAAACATGTATCCTTTTTCTCCTTTTTAAAAAGCCTTTGCATCTTAGGAAAGTATGAGATGAATAACTTTTCCTTCAGTTTTTGAGCTTCTGCCAAGCTGTTCCAGCAATGATTCCAAGTTTTGTCAGTGATCAGTTTGTGGGAGGGTCTGATAATTCAGGACTGAGGGGTCAAGCCTGTCTAGGACCTAAAGACCATAAAATCAGACCGATTGTGTTTAGGATTCTGTATCATAGGTTGCATTATTATTTACAAAAACTGGATTAATTTTGGCCATCTTGAAATATCAAAATCAAATTACTAACAGGAAAAGGAATGTTTCAGAAAAGGAGTTTTTCTTCCTTCTGCTCTTTGACATCATCCACATTCACTCACAATTTCTCTCGCTAGCTGACGAAAGAAATTTTCAGGCGTTCCTGACACATCCGATCCAAGTTCTGAACCCGTGATCCTGACTCGGAATTTACAGAATTTCGTGTGGATGAACCTGGACCAACATGAGCGCTACATCTTGATTCTAAATCAACTCTGAAGTTCTCTTCGAACAGTTATGCTGTAACTGTATATTGATCTGTCACCATTCACGTAAGGGACACTATGGCTTATAAAATTTGTTTGGCAACCTCAGGTTATGTACCACTTGGAAAGGAAATTGCTTCTTAATAGTTTGTTTCTCTACTATATGGAAAGAACACGAAAATCATGGCTAACAGTAGACAACCTACTTTAAACAAGAGAGAGCATGCATTAGATGTGATTTCCAAGTTAGAGATTGGTGAGCAGAAATTTATACTTGTTATAAGTTCCTTATCGTACTCAATCCTGCAAGTTTAGGCAGTTATAAGTTCTCTCCCATTTGCCAAAAAAATGTTAACTAACTAGATGTCACCTTGGTCTGAGCCATTCTTAGACACTTGTTTCTGTTGCATAAAATCCTGAAATGGAGAAGAAAAGCAAATTCAGAGAAGGGTCTACAATGCAACATCCACTTCTTCTTGTCTTCACCTTAGTCTTAGGTTTTGTAACGATGGACCCTTTTCGACTTGGACCAGTTGGAGGTCATGACTTTACGCCTGTGAAGCATGACATTGCTCCTTATGGGCTTGTCATGAGGAACTGGCCAAGAGACAATGGCAGCAGACTAGGAGATGGAAAGCTAGAGTTTGTGGATGAAGTTTTCGGCCCTGAATCTTTGGAATTTGACAACCTAGGACGTGGTCCTTACTCGGGTTTAGCTGACGGACGCATCGTTAGATGGATGGGGGAAGATGTTGGGTGGGAAACTTTTGCTGTCGTAACTAGTAATTGGTGAGTACTATCAGTGACTTCAAATTCATCTTATTAAGTTTAGCAATCAACTTGGTACTACTTAATCACATAAAAACACCAAGGAAATGTCTGTAGAGTCTGCAGAAATGTTCTGCAAATCTTTGTAGTTAAAGAAATGGAATTATACTAAAATGGTATTGCCAGCAGGATTTTGTTCAAGACACGTTTCATCAGGGAATTAAGATTAAGGTCTAAGAGTCAAGTTTATCTATGATTTATGCTCGTACTTGCTTAATTATATTGGGAGATCTGTTGGAAAGGTCACAGGAGCTTTGTTCTAAAGGGGTAGATTCAACCACATCGAAGCAATGGAAGCATGAGAAAAGGTGCGGTCGTCCCTTAGGACTAAGGTTCGATAAAGCCAGTGGAAACTTATACATTGCAGATGCTTACTATGGCCTTCTAGTTGTTGGACCTGAAGGAGGGCTTGCTACTCCTTTGGCTACTCAGGTGGAAGGAGACCCTATACTCTTTGCAAACGACCTTGACATACACAGCAATGGATCAATCTTTTTTACAGACACTAGCAAGAGATATGATAGAGTGTAAGTGGTTTAGTCTACGGGTTTGATTATACCAAGGTTTTGTGTGGGTATCAGGAATTTGTCTGCACTTTGCAGGAACCACTTCTTCATACTATTGGAAGGAGAATCCACTGGTAGACTTCTGAGATATGACCCTCCGACCAAAACAACTCATCTAGTATTGGATGGCTTGGCATTTCCAAATGGGGTTCAGCTCTCTGGGGACCAGAGATTCCTCTTGTTCACTGAGACAACCAATTGCAGGTAATCAAGGCTCAATCATTCTACCCGTCTTGCTCGATTTCAAGTTGATATGCAATCAGTAAAAGAACGTAGATTTCACTAGTGTCAAATCATTTTTTACATTCTGACATTGTATGAAATATATAAAGAGAAACATTTTAACTAGGGTTTTGGTGAGATATTGCAGGCTGATGAAATACTGGCTGGAGGGTCCAAAAACTGGAAAAGTGGAGCTTGTGGCTGACCTGCCAGGTTTTCCAGACAATGTAAGGCTTAATGAAAGAGGTCAATTCTGGGTAGCAATAGATTGCTGCCGGACCGTAGCACAAGAAATTCTCACACACCATCCATGGATGAGGAATATATACTTCCGGTTACCGGCCCGAATGAGCTTCTTAGCCAGAATCATGGGGATGAGAATGTACACAGTTATATCTCTTTTCAATGAGAATGGAGAAATCTTGGAAGTTCTTGAGGATCCAAAAGGTGTGGTGATGAAGTTGGTGAGTGAAGTTCGAGAGGTACAAGGAAAGCTGTGGATTGGAACAGTGGCTCATAACCATATTGCAACCCTGTCATATCCTTAATGTAGGAAATTAAGCTTCTTGATGAAATCCATTGTTTAGCTATGCTTAGACAAACCTGTAGAGACTAGAGTTGAGTGATTTTACAATGAAAAACAAAACAGAAAAGAAAAAGAGAATCAGCTTTTCATGTCAATAATCACAGTTTATAGCAGCATAGTTTCTTATGCACATCAAGCATAATAGCATAATCTATCCCTGGAATAGGTAACATTATAATGATTGAACAGCTAGTTTGGAAGAAGCTTGTATTAACGGATTGAATTCCAACGACATATATCACAATAAAGGTAAAAATGTGGAAACTTTACAGAAATTTATCAAGTCACAGGATTATTTAATCAAAGTCATCAACTTTAAGCCACTCATTTGACTCAACATCTGAATCTTTATCGCGAGAAGTTGACTGCCTAGCCTTGTGGTTTCCATCTTTTGTCTCAGAATTTTCATTCAACTGATCCCAATCACTGGATCCAGCCGGTGAAGGAGCCCAGGTACCAGATATGGGTCTAGAATTGGATAGTCTAGTAGATCGATCATTTTCATCATCTTCCAAATCACTGAATGAGACATCATCTTCATGTTCAAGTTTCTTTTGCTTATCAGTGGAAGTGCCTGTATCAATATCAGACTCTTCCAACCACTGCTCCGTATTGTGCTCATCACCAATTTCTAGCCCTTCAGTTGCACTAACAATCCCAGTAACCTCCTTCTTGTTGGGTGAAGAGTTTTCCCTTTCCATAACGACCTTTTCATTTCTCTTGGTTTGCAGCTTCTGCAGAAGTACATTTCTTGTTTCTACAATCTGTAAATAAGTCGGAAAGTAATCCAGATATAGTGAGATACAAAATGTTGTGGCACGAAGTATTAAATGGCACATTTATTACATAAGTTTGCAAAATGCCGCTAGATTTGGCATATGGAAGTTAAATCCTTAATTTCTTACCTCACTGAGACTGAGAGAGATTGAATATTAGAAGTAACAAGAATATTATAAGGTGAAAGAACTAGCAAAATCAAGAAACTGAAAAGAATGGAAATCTTGCCTGAGGAGTTGAAAGAATTTCATAGTCATATTCATTCAGTCTTGGAAGTAACAATATAAAATACACCATCCAAAACTTTTCATCTTCCATGCAACTGCTAAGTTTATCTCTAACAGCTCGGAAACTAGGAACCAATTGTTCAATAGTTGAAGCATGCTCCTTCTGAGCATCAGCCATTCTGAAATCTGAAACATATAAGATCAGCACTCAAGGTTATTGGATGCAGTACAGAGCCATTGCATTGAAACTACATTTCCAATAGCAATATCTTGCAACAATTGGACAAGTATGTCATGTGGTCACCAGGAACCGAAAATTGAGAATTAGAACAAAATTCCTGCTCTCTGCAAGCTGCATCCTGACACCTCTTCTCCTCCCAAATAATAGAAGCCTCCCAACATCAAAGTAAGTCCAGAAACTCACCAAGGAACTGTACGGTCTCTCCTTCATGTGTACACATTACGTGTACACAAGCTGCCGATCAAAAGTCTCACAAAACCAACCAACAGTAATGAACTGCTCAACTCAAATCGCCACCACAAAAATGCATCAACACAAAACAAACTTAAACAAATTTTGCTTGCAGATACTGGCCTACGTACAGGAAAACTCACACATTGCACATGAAATCACTCCTCAACTAATGTAGCAGTAACATTCGTGACTATGGAAGCAGATAAATGAAGATAAAAACTTTTCTGTCAAATTGAATTTGTATAAAATCAACGCTCAAAGAACTCAGCGCAAAATTGCACTCTTATAGAAGTTAAAAGAAATAAAAAGAACAGAGCTTTACCATTTTCTAGCGACAATGGAAAATCAGTCCAATACTCAGGCTTCCTCGAAATCTCCTTAACAAAATCAACCACATCCTCCGTAATTCCCGATACGTACTCCTCATCGCCGTCAACTTCACCTTCCCTGCTATCCTCTTCTTCTTCTTCAATAACTTCATTACGCTGACCAGAGCTCAAAAACATAGATGTGAATTTGGAGACCTCACCAACTGAGAGCAAAGACAGGCCACTCTTAAAGCTGCCTTTCAATTCCGCGAGATCGTTGCGGATCCCGGTAAGGGTCTGCGACGGCATCGACGTAGACTCCTCATCAACGGCGGAGGGTGACGGCGGCAATGGTGGAGGAGCAAAGAAGTTAGCAACGCCACGAAGTTGCCGGCCAATTGTTTCTCCGATCACCGAAAGGTCCTCTTTTACACCGTCGGGGCTTTGTTCCTCTTCTCCCTCCTCCAACCCACCACCACCTAGCGGTCTCCGCTCCGGTGATGACGTGGAAGAATCTGGAACGCTGGATTGAAGAGACCTGAAAATCCAAGACATTCCCTTTTCCTGCCTCTTTCACTATACTATTTCCAATTGAGAAAGGAAACTACCGCAGGAGAATATAGAAGATTTGATGATACTTCGAATTGAAAGCTCTTCTCTGTAAACCTGATGAAAAGCGTTAATGGGGTTTTTGGGATTCGGGAATTAAAGAGGTTTTAAGGATAAAGTTTGGATCTTTCTTCGAGTTGTAGCAAACTGGTGCCAATCACATCCATCTCCAACTCTTTCCGTAACTTCACTTTGCTTTTGCAGCTTCTCGCCTTGTTCCTTTCTTGGATTGGGTACGGGATAATGATGGAGACATTTAATTTGTGCTGTTCTTATTAATTAATTAATTAATTTAATTAGCATGTAGAAGAGGCCCAAAACCTATCTGTATCTGGGTTTAGTCCTGCCATTGTCAACTCAAATGTGTACTTTGAATAATCTTTTATTAGTAGGGTTTTAGGGTTTCCAAAAATTCCAACCTTAGAAATTATAGTGTCTCATCTTTAAGGTTTTCTGCTTTAATTTTCGTAAAAATCAATCACAGAACAAATAAATTCATTATACATACAATGAACAACCAATCTCCCTCTATAAGTTAGAGAGAGGGTCTGATATTAGTATTCAACTTTTTCAGAATCACCCTTCCAAGAATCCAGGAAGACTTGAGAGTTATGTTAAGCTGATCTATGAGAAATTAACTTACGTTTTTTTTTTCTTGCAACGGTCAAGCGTGTATGATTAGACAAAATAGCAGGAAACCAAACTTTATTATTTTGCCTTACTCTGCAATTGAAACCTATACTAAGTTTGCAGAAATTTGCTATCAGAAAGCATTAATGTCTGGTAAGACAAGACATGAAGTTGAAGCAACTAAGATAATCATAGTGAAGAGATTAAGCTTTGGTGTCTCTTTGTTACATAATTGTTAATTACAACAGGAATTACATATAATCTCTATCATCTACAAAAAAAAATTTTATAATTTCCAACATAACAACATAAAGAGTTCCTGCTTAAGCAAACATCAACAGTAAAGCAGGTTGAGAAAATGTCCGAATTGCATTATTAGTTGTCTTCATCGAGTAAAAGACAACTAAATCAAAGCCTTGCCTCTCACTAATTATTCAACAAAGAATTTCATTCTATTTGGCTACCGCACATACAAACATATCATACACAGCTGCTCAGTATGCACTCTATCCCAGATCATGAATCCAAAACTGGCCAACAACGAATGTTTTGTCTTCCAAAATGTTGCAGGATGAATAAACGTGTTCTTTGTTTGATGAATCTAATAAAGGCCTGTATATGGATTATATGCTTGGACGGGAGGGACACCTTGGCCATATTGATGAACACTGGCTCCATAAGGATTGGCAAAAGGATTTGAAGGTTGTTGTTGTTGTTGTTGTTGTTGTTGAGGGTTCATCATCATCATCATCATCATCTGCTGCTGCTGCTGCTGCTGATGGAACATGAAAGCCTGTTGTTGATTGGCCATGGCAGCCATTTGAACTGGATTGGGTGCAGCCACTCCATTGGAGGCAAAGAAGGGATCATAAGTTGTTTGCATCATAGGGGCAGCCACTGGGGCCGGTTCCCAAGGATTGTAACTTACTGGTTGACTATTTCTTCTAATTGCATCATCATAGAGGCTATCCAATGTAAGTTTATCTAGACCTCCAACCTTTTAGATGAAAATAAATCAATAGCATTAGCGCATGCAATAGCTAGCATCCATCAAAAAACTATTCCAGGATGGAACGAAGGACAAACAGAGAAGTCAAAAGCTGTAAATGTACCATTTTGTTAGCAGTTGTGGCGTTTTCATTTGAACTCGGGGCCGTAACAAGAGCAAGCTCCCAGCCAGTAGTTCCATTTCCTTCGGTTGAAACAGTAGCACCAGGTTGGTCAACTGTATCAACAAAAGCACAGCAGAATTAAGACTGCTCAAAGTTGCAACAAGCTACCAAGACAAAGGATATGGCAACTCGAGTTAGTTCTCAATCCTATACGAGATTTTCTTGACATCTTAGGATTCATTTTTTGATATTTGATTTCAACATAGAGCAATTCCCAGACACAAACATGTAATTCCATCTGGTTCAAGTGCAAAATATAGGTACTTCATATTCCCCTCTTCCACGATTTCTCTGGTAGTAAATTCCTTGGTTCAAATTACAAGGTAGAATTTGGTTTGCCACACACAGATCTTGACATGCAATCTCTTCAAGGTCAGGACTTGACCATGTTTGGTTATTCATTAAACACTGACCGGGTCCTGATTTATTATGAGCCAAAGATTTGTTTACAAAGCAAAGCTCATTTTCTGAGGCGCCTGCTCATGCTTGCATATTAAAAAATGAAACGGATATCGATATTATTAAAAAAAAATCTAAAACTACTATGAACTATAACTCTACACTTTGGAAGGTTAGCTTACCAACTGGAACAACAGCCAGAGCTAGGGCATTTTTCTCATCCAGTTCGGAAGCAGCTGGCACAGGATCATCCAAATCCTGATAAGCAAAAAGGAATAGAAAATGCACATCATTAGTATGGTCAAAATTTTCTGAAGAATATAAGTTACGTGCAAGGTTTTGAGTCTCAGACAAGTACCAACAAATCAGGTGCTTGAACAACGGGCACTTTATCCTTTACTGGTTCAGGTGGCGGCGGAGAGGGTGCAATCTCCTGCTTTACCTCCTCTTCCTTCTTGTACTCGACGGTTAGAACTTCCTTGGTTGCAATTTTGGTGTCAGCAACCTACTTCCCAAAGCTCATATATTTGTTACTTTGTAATATTGCAAAACTAAGGAGGCATAGGAAATGCAAAACGGAAAAAAAAAAACAGATTCAAATGTCCAAATTGTGGTACGACGAGGGACTGATATTACTACACATAAATATACACATGTTTAGTGTTTCACATTAACAGCACATATACCTCACTTCAGCTGACTTAAACCTGACCATATGGCATTCAATGATCTAGGACTAAAAAATAGATAACGACCAAATAGAAATTAATTAAGATCTCCATCCCTGTTAAATAAACTGACTTGGAGGGCATGTATACTGTCCTCATGGTCAAGCGTATCTGATATGCTTGTTACTGTTTAGTAGCTCCAACCAACACAAACTTAGAAACAGAACACTTTCATACCTGATCTTTACGCACTATTGACGTTCGTGGAGCTTCTCGAATGTAATCTTCCATGTTTTGTAGGAATGATGAAGGCGGCTGCATGAACAACAAAAGTTTGGTAAATAAAAGAGAGATATTGAAGAAAAATATGTTCAACAAAACACAAGCGGGATGGGAACCTGCTCAATCTTAATGAATCTATCTCCCCTTCCCATGTGTAAACTTTTACATATCTCATAGAATTCCGAGAGTCTCTCAGCCTGAATACATCAAGAGTACAAAAGCATTGGAAGAAAACATTAAAGTCTAACCTACATTGAGATGATGTAAACTGTCATATGACATCCATTCTCGAAAGATTTTTAACCTGCTGGCAAGACCTCCTATATATATCCATGGCCCTCAATGCGTCTATTCGTTGCATCTCAAAGAACTGACATCAGTAAAGTTGACATAAGTGCATGATACACAAAATTTCTAGCTTGTGACTCCCAGGATACAATCATTTTATACCTTGTCAATCAAATTGGTAGTACCATCACTTATAGCTTGATAAATTTTGATGCTTTCAGAAACAACCTAGTGTTGATAGGTAGGAAAACAACAAATTAGAATGGATACAGACTATCACATCATAACCAATCAAAATGAACGATAAGAACAAACTTACCAAAGACAATGCTAACTGAATAACAAAGTTATTGATTGCTGCCCCTTGTGGCTGCATAAAAATTACAAAAAGTGTTATCTATAACAGATTCAAAAGTAAGTTGAAAAATGGAAACATACATCAAAGACCTCTAGCTTTGCTGGAGGCCTTGACTGCAATTATCGCAAGACATTGTCAACACTGATTGAGTTTCAATGATTTTACAAATTACCTGGCAACCAAGAACGCGAAAAAGTAGCTGTTGTAATGCGGGTAATTGTTCCAGCAATTCGACCGTATCTAGTTCTTTTGTCCTCTGCAATCAAATTTCAAAATTACTACTGAGCCAACATATTATTTTAATAGATCTAAGAAGTTAAGAGCCAACTTACGTATTCATTCAGGAGAAGAAAAGCTATAAGTCATGCTACACTAATCTCTTCAATCAGAGCAGATGAAATCCAAAGTTTGCAAAATGTGCATAGTAATGCATATTCAATTTATTTCCAAAAGGAGTACGAAATTTTCTATCATACAAAATACAGCAAGAAAATTTTCCATTTGAGCCATCGGAAAGGTATTATAGTGGAAATCAGTGTCTAGAACACCACGGTTCTCCGTTGATTGCTTCCATATACACCCAATATAAAGCACAACACAGACAAGTCTACTTTTTGAAATAACCACTCAAAAGGATAAGAAAACAATAAGAAATTAAAGGAAAGTTCATACCGGTTGATCCATTTCCAGATCATACTTCAATACCCGATAGCATTCCAGCCTCTCCTCCAAAAATAAGGCATAACTGCGAACCCAGGCAGAATAATCCCAAGCTGACCAAAACATAACAGCAGTAAAAATCAAGTGCAATCTTTCAACCACAGAAAACATCTGAGCAAAGAGACGAATAAACTACCATTTGGACTGGAATCATCTTTGAAGTGAGCCATGTTAAGCATATGGCCTCTGCTTTTGCGATAGTTCATGAGTTCCTCATGAAAAGTGGGATCCACTTCCCTGAGGGCACGATGAATCACAACTAGAGTCTTTAATGCAACCTGCATGCAAATCACAACCAGTCAAATCCAAGTTCATACACTCATAGGGCAGAATAAGAGAACAATTTCAAAATTATATGATTAAAGAACAAGGTAAAATAATCATCTCATCACGAAATGTATGACATACTGCCCAATTATGCGTCTTTGATAACCGTCTGGCGAGAGCATGGATGCAGTATGCAACATCAGCCCGCGGCATTGTAGCTGAAATGTTCAAAAATATTGCTGCAAAGAGATATGAAAGAAATTCACTCATCATAGCATTACAAGTGATAGGTAGATTTGCATATACTGTCTTAAGATAACGCCCAAATTGAATATAGAGAAACTACTTCTGATGTGTTTTTCCTTTGCAGGTCGCTCAACATGATTGGTAGCCCTGACTATAGCAATATCCAAATCCTGCAACATTAAAACCAGGAACTAAAATGAGCTCATTCGAAACTGAACAAGCAGCAATAATTAAACACCATAAATAAGCACAATGTCATTGAACATCTACAACTAATAATACCTTATAATCACTATTGACTTTAGCCAATGAGACTGTGGTTGTATCCTTCAAGGCTCCAAGCGCCTTCCTAAGGCTTTTCTGCGTACCGCCCCCTGACATTCTCTATCCCTCTCAGTCGCACAATCCTACAAGCATCCATCAAACAATCAAATGTCATTATATTAAAAAAACTCCTCAGTCCCACCATGTATAGCACTTCATTCTTCATAACAACCACACACTATGCCAGATACAAACAACATCCCACCAAAGTTAGACCTTTAACATCAGTTTACCAAATTCAAACCGGAGATCAATTCAGATACGATTTAGATGCTAAGTAACCACATCGCTTCCATCGTACCCAAAGAAGGCGATTTTGAACTATCAGGCGCAAATCCAAATAACTATCTATCATCTACACAAAAGATACCACAAAATCAAAAGAAGAGCTCAGGATTTCACATCTTCCCCGGGAAATCAGGCTTCAAAATGAACCCACGACGAAAAATGAGATAAGCTCATAGGCAAAACCGAAAAAACAAACAAAGAAACACTCATTCAAACAAAACTCAAGACGACACCTTTACGACTCAATAGACAACAAAGAGATCCAAGAAACAAAACCCAGATGCATTTCAACAACCCAAGTTCAGATATCAAAAAAAGAAACAAAAAAGCACGTACAAACACACCCACCCACCACCACCCCACACAGAGAGAAAAGTAAAAAGAGAAAGCACATACCCAAAGAACCAAAAGAGATCAGATAGCTTGGAATAGCAGAGAGCTAAATTGGTAAGATCAAGAAAAAAAGAGAGAGAGATAGAGATACTGAGCGAGATAAAGGAGAATTGGTCGGTGAGAAGTTGCGACCAAAGAAAAGTCGGAGTTCGAATGGGATTGAGCTGCGATGAAGAGAAAAAAATAGCCAAAAACAACAGCAAAAACAAGAGTAAAAATGTAAATTTTGTGTCGGGTTGACAGTCGTAGTCAGTTTCCATAATTTATTACATAATTTGATGATGTCTGAAAGTGTGAATCGATTTTTCATTAAAAACTCTGTTTTGGATGGCTGGTGTTGTGTCCGATCCGAATACGGCACTGCAAGAACTTGTACTTTCCACTTTCCTGAAACAGCTAAGACGCGGGTTTTGATCCTCTGCTTCATATCTTACACCCTATTTTCACAAGTAACAAAAATGGCAAAATTATGAGATTCATACCATCCAATTTGAAATTAATAAATTAATTTAGATTTAATGAAATTTTAAATTTTAGGTATTTAAATTTGATATTTTCTTTTTAAATTTAATCTTAATTTTAATTATACAAAATTTAAAGACCAGAGTTTGATCTGATTTATTATCGCTTATATTTTATAATTTAAAATTTGGTTATAAATTAAATAAATAATTGAATATATTACATAAAATATATTATTAGAAAAGAGAAATTATATGTTAAAAGTAAATTATAAATTTTATTTGGAATCATACACATTAAATAAGTTGTTAAATAAACAAATCAAGTTACTAATAAAAGTCAAACAATCTATAATAAGAGCATAACTTGTAATTCAAGCATACTAAATAAGTTATTAACAACAAATTATAATTAAATAGTTGATAATATAATTTAAACTTTAATTCTTAATTACAGGAAAAAATTTATAATGATTCATCTAAAATCACTTAAAGTATCTTCTAATGATTAAATTTAGTTTTCTTTTGTAGCTTAAAATCAATAATTCAAAATTTAAAGACTTGAATTTGGTCTAATTTTATTATCATTTTGTTACGAATTAAATAAATTATTCAATAAATTACACAAAACAAGCATATTATTAAACAAAAGAAACCATATATTAAAAGTAAATTATAAATTTTATAAATTAAGAATATGTACAAGTAGTAAATCATACATATTGAGGGAGAGTCTTGGAGCAACTGGTAAAAGTTGCTCCTTTATGACCAGAAAGTCATAGTTTTAAATCACAAAATTAGCCTTTTTTTTTAAATACAAGAGAAAGGCTGATGATCCTTCCCAGATTCTCGCAAAGCGACGAGTCTTGTGTACGGGACATGTTGGCTTTAGTAAATCATACATAATAAGTTGTTAAATAAACAAATCAAATTACTAATTAGAGTCAAAGAATCTATAATAAGAGCATAATTAGATTTTTAAAATTATCTAAAATATTTGAGATATATAGTTGATTAAGAGCTAAATTCACCTCTTGTAAGTTCAAATTGTACAAATTACAATTTATCTAAAATTTATTGATATCAAAATATAAAATTAAATGAAAATTTGAGCAACCAATACGGTCTTTTTAATTAAAAGTAATTCATCTTTTATTATAAACAATTAGTTGGTTGATGACATTACATTTAGCTTTAGAACTACTCAAAATGGTATTAAGTTGCTATCTCATGCCCAAATTTAAACAAAATTTAAAATAGAAAGAAGAAAGAAACATTAATTGACTAAGCACTTTAATATGCAGGTCAAATCTTCTATTCTAATTACTCTATTTTGACCATATTTTATTAAATTTTATCTATATATTTATATAGAGTTCACGTAAATATGTGGATAAGATTTAATGAAACATGATAGGAATACATAACCGGAAGAGCAAATCTGATCCCCACTTAAACATATTGTACAAGTTTAGTTGGTAATATAGAGAGGATAAAGGGGCAAATCGTAACATCAGAATTAGGTGCCACGTGAAACACAGTTCACCCGCAAGCAGTGATGGAGAATCAATCCATGCGTCACACCATGCAAAAGCCTCAATGTGAAAGGACGATCATACCCTTCCTTTAAAATTTTGTATTTGATTTTTTTAATAATTAAATAGTACACACCTTTACGCTAAAGGGCAAATAAGAAAAGGGTTTTGTTAAAATTTTTAATTAATAATTTCCATAATTAAACATAGAATGAATGATTGATGATGACAAGATGGCTTTTAGTATATATAATTAATCACTTTAGTAGAATAGTCATAAACGGCATCAGAACATTTATTAAGTTGAGCTTTTGTCTATGGCTAATATGATAACAAGAAGACTTAAAAACTTTGATGGAGTCCACTTGTTTGATTCATAAGCTTTTAGAAGACTACAATAATAGCTTCTTTGAAAATTAAGAAAATATTGAATTTGGGTAATAAATTTAAAGGGTAATTATAAAATTTATTCAATTTTACAGTACTAATCTAAATTTTAAAAATTAACAGTAAAATGTTCTGATTTTTAATTGTTAATAAAAATAGCTTAACGTTAGTTCTTTGTTAATATAAATAATATGGTTTTATCACGTGACTATTAATTTTACCTCTTACAAGTTAACTCGACGTGAACTTAAATTAATCTGAGTGTGGATGATTTAAAGACGTCTTCTTATAGTTGAGATCCTCCTAAAATACCTCGTGAACTAACAAAAAAAAAGTAACATGGTTTTGTCACATAAATATCGCATGTGATAACAACGTGACAAAAATACTAATATGGCGTGCTTGTTATATTATGTACGTTAACAAAGAACTTAACGTTGAGCTTATATTATGTACGTTAACAAAGAACTTAACGTTGAGCTTATTTTGCTGGAAATTGAAGGTGATAATATTTTAGTATTATTTTTTAAAATTTGGATAATACTATAAAATTAAAGATTTTAATAATTATCTTAATTTTAATCTTGGATTTAAATTTAAGCATTTGAATTTAATTTAATTTAAATTTTTAAAATTTGATCGATTATTATAAATTGAATTGAATCAATTTAAAGTCAACAAACTAATATAAATTAGTTAATT
>JAOTAY010000190.1:641444-651738 GCA_025629805.1 Erythroxylum baracoense
TAAACCGAAAAGTTAATTAATTTAAGGTTTTTACTATTAAATCGATTGAGCTGGTTTGATTTTTAGAACATTGAAAAATATATAACATGAACTAGAATAGTATATAACTTCAGTTCGTAATTAGTGTAAGGTGCTAACTATTTTCTCTAAAATTATTTTCTACTCAAACTATGAACATGAAAAATGTCATAATACAGATAAAATGGAAGAGTAAGTTATATGAAAACTTAACTGATGAAAAGCTATTGGATTTCGGTATGCAACTCCTCTGGGAATGTAAGTTTCCTTCTTGTACGATGAATAGTTTCTGGAAACAACAGCTTCACGTATGGCTGCTCTTGCTCTGGCCAAACCATCTTCTATTTCCTCCGAGCTGCTCTTTATCTGCTCAAAAAACACAGACACGCCCATGAACAATCATGATCGTATGAACCAGAAAAAACCAAGATAATGAGGTTTAAAGGTTTTTACTTTCTTGTGTCTAGGAGCTACTCTGACAAGAGGGATAGGAGGCAATGAAACTGGCGCTGAAGAAGGTTGAAGGGCTTCACTGACGATCAAAGATTGATGATGAAAAGGAGAAGAAGAATAAGAAGAAGAAGAGAGAAGGGTGATAATGGTGGCGTTTTGCTTGAGAGGCAACACGAAGATTAGAAGTAATGCCACGAGCAGTGATGGAACCAGAAGAGCAGTGTACAGGTGAGAGCTAGACCTGATTCCCATGGTTGATGATCGTCTAAAACTCAACAAACAGGTAAAATCTGGTATTGTGATGGTGGAAGTCTAAACATAGCAGGTTTGAAGCAGAAAGAACATGAATATTTAGAATCTTTTGCTTTCCCTATGCTGATTAGAGCAAATTATATATGGTAAAGTAATTAATTTTCCGATACCAGTAGATCACTGCGGCATTAAATTCGATGTTTGTATAGGAAGTTGAGAATAATGATCCTGAGAAGAAAAGGCAAAGTATTCTTTTTTCTTTTTTCTGCATTATGATCAGAACTCATTACGAATCTTTTATGTCATGAATAGGCAACAAGAACATCGTATTTCCTATTTCAACTTCTGCACTTTAAAGTAAATATCTCTTTTTATATGTATTCTATAGTCTACGGAAAGGAGCAACCTTACCAGTACACATGTGAATAAGAGAAGTAAAATGGTGACTATGTTATGGGTCTTATGGAAGAGTCCAACTTTAAAATCTAGCTCAGGGGTGAAAGAGCCCGTAACCGTGTATAAACCCACATCTGCCCCATTTTATGCATTCTCAAGTGTTTTGCTTCTTGAAACTGTTCTAGCAAATGAATCGAAAGATTCATGTTTGGTTCGGGAAGAAGTTTATCTTCAATTCACTTCAGGTGGCAGAAGTTATGACAGAAACCACATTTTCCTTGGCGAATTGCTTGTTTTTTTAACTAAATTGATCCCAAACATAATGATGAAGAACAAGAAAAATCGTATTTCTCTAAATTTTTACAGGTTAGATATTCTTTTAGTTACTACAATAACATCATGAGCTCTTTGTCTGCATATATGTAAAGAATAAAAGATTCAACAAATCAGATTCCAAGCAATTGGTGAAGGCTGACACATTTCAATCAAAGAATGGAACTTGACTTACAATCATTTTCCAATGACATTGATGATCATATGATCTAATATTTTTCATGGATTTACTTCACATCCCACACGGTCACGGTAACCCAAGAACACAAGCGTGGCACCATAATGAGCCAGTGCTCCTAACACCACAAAAACATGGAAGATTTGATGACTATGACCTGCTAGATCGAACCAGCCTGGTTTCAACCTTTCCGGAATCCGGCTAACGTAGAATCCGGTGCCTGTCAAGTAGAACAAAGCCATGGCTGACTCATAGGCTAGGATGGTATCACGCTTGGGGTTACTCCAATTTACAATCACTGCATGAATTGCAGGGACAAGTCCAAAAAGCCCCATGGAACAGAAGAGTAGAGCTCGAAAAGCACGGTATTTCCCGGACGATAAGGATGGAGAGAGCAGCGTTATGATGGTGAACACTCCCATTGCTGTGATGCCACCAATGTAGATGAATTGCCAGTGGGGGTCACATTGGAAGATGTAATAAATTGGAGGGAAAAATGAAGTGATTATCATTATAGTAATGCCAGCATAGTCTATTCGTAAGAACAGAATGTTCAACTTGTTTGAGTGACATGAGAATAGGTGACAAATGCTGCTAGAGAGGAGACAGAACATGGAACCACCTAAGAATACGTAGAAAGGCCATCGTGTTGTGGGCATTCCAGGCAGTGAAAAGTCCATCTTCTGAGTTGTAACGTGCTTCAAATCAGGAAGTTTTGATGAGATCTGAAGCGAGTTTGGTTGTTAGGCAGCTGAAGTTTAAGACAAACTTAAGGAACATAGGACATTAAAGTTCTGGTCTAACATGAGGCACACTCACCCAAAAGAAACTCTTTGAGTGATTAGAACTGTTCATCTCTGTGTTAGTAAGAATGGATCTGCAATTTCAAATCCCAAAAGAGACATGTAAGGAAAAGAAACAGAAGATACTAAGTTTCTATGTTCAAGAAAGCTGAAGAGCTCTTTTAATGGTCACACCAGAAAAAGGGTTGATTCTTTTCTCTGCAATTAGCAAACCTGGTGGAAGAAAATATATAATGATTTTTCATTACAAATTCAAAGCTGAATTGACAAGTTTTTCTTTTAATTGTGAATCTGACTTTTTTCTTCAATAGCGATCCAAGCAGTGGAGGTTGGTTAGACCCTGGTCTGGCTACTAAAAGCTAAATATATAAGAGTTTCTGATCAATAAAGCTTATCAGATGAGAAGAACACATGTTCTCTGCAGTTTTTTCCTTCGTCTTTCTCTGTTTTCTGCGGAACTTGTTTGTCCGAGAAGTTGTGAATATGATCTACTTATGTAGTCATAGGAGAGTTAGAAAAGTTATGTACCTGCTAAACAAGCCAAAAAGATCAGATGCCTGAGGAACTTGCATCAAGTTCGCTATAGCCAATCCCAGAAACAGCAAGAATCCAACTAAATGCCTGCACATGAGTAACGATCAAAACCCAGAAAAAAGATTCAAACTTTAAGCAAAAACTCGTCAGAACAAGGCTTCTTACTCACGTCCAAACATTGAGAGTCTCGTTATGCCAACGAAAGATGCTGAAAAGAGCTTCCTTGAGAGGCCAGTTAGCTCTGTAGTAACCAAGTATAAACTCGTTGTCCTTCATGTAATCTGGTAGATCTCTGAACGACACAAGAACGTACTTTTTCCCTTTACTTAAAGGCCTCTCCTGATCATCCGTTCCTTTCTTGCTACAAACAGAAGAACCAAGCTTCTGGTTATGGCTGACTTGAGAATCCATCATATTCCTCTTGGATTTCCTCTTTGAAGCTGAGCCCATTTACAGTTACAAGCAAAGCTTATAACTTTCTGATACAGACAGAACAGAACAGCTGATCTTAATCTGGCTAATATAATGGAATGAAATTCTCATTTATTGTGAATCTGCGAGACGTAAAACTGCACCAACTAACCGAGCATTTAAGGAGATGAGTGAGTCTAATAACTCTGTTTCTGCATTTTTTTTTTTAATGATTCAGTTGATTCTCCATTCCTGTTTCAAGCGTACACGTAGTTAGCTTACCAATAAATTTCGTGTCCAAGGTATGTTCATAGATTAAGCATGATCCTGGTGATGAGTTTACCCGGTGACTTTCTGCTATTAACTTTGATTTTGGTGCAAGTCAATCCAAACGAATCAACATATAATATGTTTATCAAGGAAAGTTAAATGTAATTTCATATTTCTTTTAATCATAATTGTTAATCATAATTGTAATTTTATATTTCTTTTAATATGATACCATGATGAAATGTCTAATTCACCCCAAAAGCTAACTTGAGAAGAGAGGTTTGCACACTATTATAAACGACTGAATTTACTTACACTTGTCCGATGTAAGATTCTTGACAAACTCCCCTCAGCCCAAAGCAGGGCTGGACATTTGTTGGGCATATTGGGCAAATAGATAGAATCGGGCACCGCCCCAAACTATCGAGACAAATAGGCTCTGATATCATGTTAAGCAACCGTTTCATCACAAAAGCTTAAGCTGTTGTGTGAGGCTAACTTGATTGATTTTATATATTCACTAACAATAATTAAAAAACCTAATCGGTTTGGCCGGTTCAACCTTGAAAACTTTGAATCAACTAATCTTTAAGCCAGTTTTTAATTTTCTTGTTTGATTTATTTTAATAGTCTTTATTGTTAAAAAGCAATTTGTTTATTAATTAATCAACCCATTTTGTAAATTATTCATTTTTTATAAATCAAAATAAATCAATTAATTTTCTTTTAGCAATATCTTTTTTAATTAATTTTCAAATTCTTTGATGGGTAAGGACAGTCTCTTTAAATAAAATTTCCTAAATTTTAATTTTATTCAATCTTTAACCCATTTTATAACGATCTAATATTGATTGAACATTTTAGACCTTAAACTTTTGTCATATAGGTTTAAATTTCGGTTTGGTTTTAAAACATTATTTTAAATACTCATCAAATATAATTTATTTGTGAAAAATATATTTAGAATAAATTATTTGACAAATTAAATAAATAATTGTCAACAATTTTGAACTTTAGGACACGAGAAAAATATTTAATCAATTAACTCATAATTTTTTGCCATTAACTTTGTTTTTATTGTAAGTCAATTCAAACTAATAAACAAGTAATATATTCATTAAGCAAAGAACTTTGTTTTTATTGCAAGTCAATTCAAACTAATTAACACTTAATATGTTCATCAAGCAAAGTTTAATGTAATCTTAATTTTACTTATAATAGATTTTGTAACCATCGTCTTTTAATTACGTAACGAATAAATTCTTTAATATATATTTAATAATTCGTAAAAAATTAAATATTTAAATTAAATTATTTGATAAATCAATAAAAATAATTTAAATAATTATTAAGAATTTCAATAAATTGAATCACTTAACTCATAAAAAGGTCTATATAATTAGAATCTTAAACTTGACTCCTTCCCAATTTGAAGAATATTATATATAACCTTTACATGGCTAACAATGTCCCAAATTGTTGGAATTAGATAGGTGATTAGGCAACCCATTTTTTTGCAATTGGGTGAACTAACCCTAGACTTCAAATCAATTTTAATACAATAAACATTAGAAAGCAACTTTCTTGTCAATCTAGACATGCTTCTCCAGTTTCATAATCAATCACCTGCACACTCCAATCCACTCCAGGATTTCAGATAATAACGTGTAAGATACTTTATTTTTTTTAATTGCTCTAATTTCTGAACCGTTGTTTCAAGATTTCGAATTAGGGTTGGACTTTTAAGACCCTAGTGTGAATCTCAAAATTTTTTTTTGAATATGATCGGAATTTAATTTAAAACTTGATCTTAAATTTCGGTATGATATAATTTAGTTTATTGAATTTAAATCGAGTTGATCAAATTTTTAAACCGAGTTGATCAAATTTGAACTTGATTATGTTTAAACATCCCTAAACTTGTGTTCAGGCAAATCAAACTTGATCCATTAAATTTGGATCGAAGAGTGCTTCATGCCCTTAGTTGGGACAAAGACGGTCTGAAAACTACAAGAATAAGTCAGCAAAGTTATGGTTGTCTGATTTATTACGTCTTTAAATGACATGGTTGAGAAGCCAACGGTTTGATGTGATCCCAAGAAAAAAGATATATTGTATTGGTGAACTCGAACTTAAGGAAAGACTCAACGGTTTAATTGAACCCAATATCAAATTCCAAAATTTAAGCACAATTTAAGTTAAATTTAAGTTTGATAATATCTAAAAATTAAAAAAAGTTTAAATTTAGTTTAAAACTTGATTAATTCGGGTTAGATTAAGCTGGACAAATGGGGTGAGTCTTTGAGCAATTGGTAAAGTTACTTATTAAATCGTTACTTATGTGATGGTGATAATTCTGGACATTGACAGTCCGAGGAGTTTGATATTTGAGATTGTATTAAGAGTATTTTCTAATTGTATGTGAATATGAAAAATATGTGTATTCAACTAAATGTTGAATGCCGAACTCAGATCCGATAAATATGATAAATGATTGTGCACATTGAAAGACAGTTATTGATAGAATTTTATGTGAAATGATGCATTCCATCACATTGTTATGCATGATCAGATAAAAGAGTTATGACCGGAGTGATAAGTGTGAAAAAGAACTTAAAGCTCATAAATGTGCACAGAGAGCCACAAGCTCAGTTATTAATGAGTTCGGTATCCACAATGAATACAAAATAGTAAGTGAAATGAGTTCAATATCCACAACGGATACGGGACAGTAAATAGGCGCTCGGTCATAACAAAGTAAAAATGAAAGTGGAGTCACATGTGCAACTTGCATTTATATATATCTTTACATGTATTATGTAAATGATTGTGAAAAATTACTGAATTGTGTCGATATATTGATATGCGATGTCATGTACCTGTTATAATTGTTAAAATGTGATGAAAGGTGTTATGGCATACAAAATTGGATACTGTGATATACTTGTGAATTTTGTTTTATACATGTGATATTTGTGTTTTGTCTTGAGTGAGTACATCAACGATAGTTCACTCATTGAGTTTGTAAACTCATTAAAACAAAATTGTAACGCTGATTTTCAGGTACGAGAGAGACCTAGCTCCAAGGTAAGCTAGTAAAAGTCTAATACTGGCAATTTTGAATATAATAATGGCTCAAAAGTCTGGTCAGCTGATATCTGAAAAGTCTAGTAGATTGTGTTTATTTAGTTTCTTATTTCATGTAGAAAATTTTGTAAAAGAGCAGTAAACTCTCATATATTTTTGGTAATGTAAATATATAAGGATTATGAAATGTAATGCTACAATATAAATTATGTTTGCGAACAAAATGAAAAAAGTTGATATTTGGAAATACTTATATTCTGTATGATGCCGCAATAAGTTGATATGATTGCTCTAACATGCCATTTTAATAGAGTATGTTCTTGAATGTCCTCTGAATATTTTAGTATATGCTCTATGATAGTAATGTGTTACCTAATTGCCATGTCTATTTAAGAGTCACTTGACTAATAATAAGGTGTCTTTAAATTTACAGTTCAAGACAACTTTTAGTGAGAGGAGAGATATTGAAAATAATAATTATTATTTAAATGTAACTTGTCACTTAATTTGAAATTTATTAAGTAATTAACTCTAAAATATGTTATTGCAGATATATATATATATATATATATATAGTAAAGTTTAATCATTTAATTAAAGTTAATTTTTGCTTTGTTTTCATGGGATCTTACTAAAACACTAGTGGGATTGGAATTTTTGCTAATTGGGGCCTATAAGGTGTTCTTCCTCAATGTAAAGTCATTATTAATGTCATTTTAATTAGACTAAAAATTAAAATAACAAGACAAGAGGTTTAATATTGAAAATGTTCAATTGGTATTTGACTGTCATAAAATTAAATTAAAATTAATTAAAATTGAAGAATTTGAAAATGATTGTCTTTACTCATTGAAAAATTTTAAATTTAATTAAAAAATTGTTAAGTAAAAATTAATCAGTTTATTTTAATTTATAAAACTGAGATTAATTATCAAATTGATCGGTTATTATTATTTATAATATCGAGACCGGGGCTTCAGCCCGAGCTTAACTTTAATTGAATTTGAAAATTTAAGCTCAATTAATTCAAAATTAATAATTTAAGAGTTATTAGCTTTTTTTGCTAATATAATATAATTAATTATGTGTAAAAGTTGAATAACAGATTTAACGTTCGATAAAAACTTGTGTGAAAAGGTTAGAGACGTGACGTCCCCATGCGGAGACATCCGACCAAGTTCGGTGAATGTTGTCCGAAAACAGAGTTTCTCACCTTCTTCTTGATTAGATAGAGTAATATTAATAAATTCACAGAGCCGGCTAAATATAGTCTACGTCAAGGCATAGCCCACCGTCTTTTCTCTGGTCCTTCTCTTTTTTCCTTTCTGCTTCAAGCTAAAAGACACTAGCCGGTCAACCCCTTTTACCTGTTTTGCTTTGTTTTGCCTCTGATCTGATAGCTGCCTTTTCACCTGCAGGTTTGGTGCTCTGTTTTGTTTGTCGGATTGTGGAGTTTTAGTTGCTTCTTTTGATCTGGGGACGTGGGTGTCAGATAACTTTTTGGCAAGATTTTAGTTCATGGGGTTTTCATGATTTTGGTCTCTGAGCTTTTTCATGAACTGGGTTGTGAATGTTCTTGTCAGTTTTGGAGGGATAGGCGTCAATTGTATGACTGCTTGTGAATTTGATGGAACTTGGTCTGAATTCTTCTCCTTGGACTTTTGTGGTGATTGCTTAGAGTGTGAATACTGCGTGGTTAGTGAAGTCTTAATCTTCAAGTATGTGTTGGGGTTTCTCTCCTTTGAATTGAGCTTGAATTCTGTCGTTACACAATATCTATCCAAAGTTCGTTACTGTGTTATCTTGGTTGTTACAGTACAAGTTCTGAGAATATTTGCCTCCGGGCTTCAGATTCAGTAAAAGGTTTGTCGTACTGATCACATAGCTCATTAAGAAGTTAAAAGTAACGAACTGTTTTACTTTAATTTCAATCTTGTGGACTAAGATCCATATTCTAAGGTCCTTCACCTAAATTGAGGATTACCATGGAAGTAGCTACTAGATCTGTTGAACTTTTCATTAGGTTTGTGTTGAGATGAGATTGTTTTCCCTTTACCGAAATGTGTTCTTTTTGTGATATCTATCAAAAATTTATAACTATATCTTATTGTTTTAGCTTCTGAGTTACCACTCGAGTAAGTAAGAAAACTCTTACAGAAAGAGTTTAGTGAAGATCCCACTATAAGTGATAATTGTGAGAGTATTGCCCGAGAAGAGAAGAATGATGGAATGAGTGTTTCAACCCTCCTAAAGAAGTTGGCATAGTGACAACTGGAATAGTTGTGATGTGTTGCAGTTTTCTCTGTTCCTGTTTTTATAGGAAAAGAAGGGCGACTGCTGACGTTCTCTCAAAAGATTCAAATTCATGTGAGTCTCGAAGTCATTTATTTTGCGGGTCAATGTTTTGATGCCTCAGGAACAAATGGAAGAGTTTGGTTTTTCCCTAAATGTTTGCTTTGGTGTATGTTTTTTACCAATTTCAACAATTTCTGCTGTGTTTCTCTTGATGATATTGTCAACAGCATACTAAAATTTATTATTGTACTAGATTCAACTTCCTCTTTTGGTGCGAATTCTCTTGCTGGAAAAATTCCTCCCAGTCCACTTCGGGTGCCACCTAGTCCTTCAAGATTCTTCAATTCACCAAAGCTCACTAGGCTAGGATCAGTTCATCTAAATTTGAGTCAGGCTACCAAAGCTACTAACAACTTTTCATCGTCGCTTAAGATAGGTGAAGGGGGTTTTGGAACTGTCTACAGAGCACAACTAGAAGGCGGGCAGGTTGTCGCAATAAAACGAGCAAAGAAGGTATGCATCAATTTCTTCATCCAGTTGAACGCAATGTTAGACTCATCTAAAACTCATGCTTCATTTGTGTGATACGATTTATGTTATAGCAGATTAACAGATGAAGTTATTTGATAGCAGATTCCCATAGATACCTGAAAGCTCTTTGAAGATGATATAATCCAATGAATGTGTTCATTAGATATGTTAGGTGGTGGAAATGATACTTGTCTTGTTAATAGAAGATGCCCTCGGTTGCTGGGCATGAGTTCATGGGTCATTGAATGTCTGCCCTTAGTGATACGACAGAGAAAATCTATTACAATACAGTAATATTTTTTGCAGCAGATTGTTGTTCTTAACCTGTTAATATGGTTGACTGAAATTAAGAAATTCTCCAACTTTGGTAAAAAGGAAACAAAATCACATATATTCCAAGTGTTATCAATTTTGCTTAATCATTTTGAGTTGACTTTCTTGATGTTGAACATTATTCTTTATCATTGGCTCTACTGTAGTAATTATTAGATATCTCCGAGCTGGTTGACATGACAATGTTGTGTAGGAACATTTCGAGACCCTCCACACTGAATTCAGCAGTGAAATTGAACTCCTCTCGAAAATCGATCACCGAAATCTGGTCAAGTTGCTTGGTTATGTTGATAAAGGACATGAACGTCTTCTAATTACAGAGTATGTGCCAAATGGTACTCTTAGAGAGCATTTGGATGGTAAGCTTCTGTAATTGAACAGTCTAAATTCCAGAGCAATG
>JAOTAY010000190.1:658089-702620 GCA_025629805.1 Erythroxylum baracoense
CATGTGGAGTATTGTAGTGATCGCACGTAGCGCTCCCTTATCTTAGGATATGTATCGGAATGACCTACGGGCGTCCCTGTGCGTACCCTAGGGTAATGGGGTGTTACATAATCTATCTTCTAAGGGGTCGAAAATGGGACAAAAGATAGGTGATGAACAGTAACTCAAAAAGAGTTTATGAATAGTAACACAGAAGGTGTTTTTACAATTAAAATAACTTTTCCAATGGATATCGGATTTAGGTGTTATATATATGGTTCAAAAGAGAACGTCAAGAGCTACAACTTTTATGAAGACCTCAAAGACCAATTTTATCCTCTTAGGGGTAAAAAACTGGGACAGAAGATAAGTATAGATGAAAAATAGAAGAAGCAAAACATAGAAGAAGATGCTTTACAGAAGGAGATGACGTCACCCAGAGGAAGCTGACGTCATCACAGAAGAAGTTTTGCTATTAGTATAATGTTTCCTACAAACATCGGATTGAATTGTTCTTGATATGATTCGAAAGAGGGCATCAAGATGTACAAAATCCATGCAGACCTCAAAGGCCAATTTTATCTTCTGAAGGGTCAAAAATAGGACAGAAGATAGATATAGACGAAAAATAGAAGAAGCAAAATACAGAAGAAGAAGATGACATCACAGAAGAAACATAGAAGAAGATGAAGTCATCATAGAAGGAGTTCGTGAATAGTAACAAAGACGAAGTTCATGAACAGTGACATAGAAGAAGTTCATGAACAGTAACATATAAGGAGTTCATGAACAGTAATATAGAAGGAGTTCATGAACAGTAACGTAGAAGGAGTTCATGAATAATAAAATAGAAGGAGTTCAAGAACAGTAATATAGAAGGAGTTCATGAACAGTAACGTAGAAGGAGTTCATGACAGTAATATAGAAGGAGTTCATGAACAGTAACATTGAAGGAGTTCATGAATAGTAACATACACGAAGTTCATGAACAGTAACATAAAAGGAGTTCATGAACAGTAACATAGACGGAGTTCATGAGCAGTAACCTAGAAGAAGTTTATGAACAGTAACATAGACGGAGTTCATGAACAGTAACATAGAAGAAGTTCATGAACAGTAACATAGACGGAGTTCATGAACATTAACATAGAAGAAAATAACGTCACCTAGAGTAAGATGACATCATCACAGAAGGAGTTGGTTCACAGAGGATATAAAACACAGACAATGCATCCTTACAGAGGAAGATGACGTCATCACAGAAGAAGTTTGTTTACAAAAGGAGTTGATTTACAGAAGAAGATGACGTCACCCAGAGGAAGATGACGCCATCACAGACATTACTTCTAAACTTCTAAACATCTTCACTCGTAAAGATCCTAACTTTCGACTCCAATGTCCAAAAATTTCATGCTATATATCATTTGAAAGCTAGAAAAAGAATCTACAATTTCTAAGAAGGCAACTTCATTCAATTCAGCTTAGATCAATCCAGATTTTCCTCTTAAATACAAAGGAGAATTTTACATTTAGCCACCAATGTACTGCACCCAGTTCTCAACTTCATGAAAATTTGAGACTCTTAGAGACATAATTGAAATTTGATTTCTTCATAAGAAATGTAGCCATATGTTTCTAGTGTAATCCAAACAAATAATCATCTCATTTGGATAACTAAAAAAATAGTTATGGCTACAAGACCGAAGCATACTCATGTAAAATAT
The DNA here is from genome assembly GCA_025629805.1 of Erythroxylum baracoense. Taxonomy (NCBI): domain Eukaryota; kingdom Viridiplantae; phylum Streptophyta; class Magnoliopsida; order Malpighiales; family Erythroxylaceae; genus Erythroxylum; species Erythroxylum baracoense. The sequence continues at coordinate 659,793 of JAOTAY010000190.1, forward strand.
AAAAATCAGCCAGAAAAAGCATATTTCCTACTTGAACCAAAATGTCTTCTAACACATGTTTCAGGTAAGCATTTGAGCGATCCGCTAATTGAATCACTACATTAGTTTCTTTACGAGGTCCAATATTTAAGGATTTATAAACTCCATATGGCATGACATTAATAGACACACCTAGATCTAACATAGCTCTTTCAATTTGCAAATCACCAATTTGACATGGGATAGTGAACATACCTGGATCTTGACACTTAAGTGGAAGTTTTTTCCTTTATAACATAGCCGAAACGTTCTCCCCCAATTGCACTTTCTCATCAAATTTTAATTTCCTCTTCAAAGTGCAAGGTTCTTTAAAGAATTTCACATACCATGGAATCTGTTTAATTGCATCAAGGAGAGGAATATTTACTTGAACTTTTCTGAAAGTCTCCCATATTTCTTTTTCTGCTCTTCCTTTTTCGCTTTGGCAAATCGACTCAAAAAAGGGGGCGGAACCACCATATCCTGCAGAGTTGATTTTGATTTTTCTGGTTGGGCAGACATCTGTTTCGTTGCTTCTTCTTCTACCTCTCTTCTGGAAATTTTCGGAAGTGATTCCTACAATTCCTTACCACTCCGTAATGTGATAGCCTTCGCACTTTGTTTGGGATTAATCTCTAATTGTGCTGAAAAATTTCCAAAATTTCATGCCTCCAATCTATTTATGGCAAGTGCCATTTGGCTCATTTGATTTTCAATATTTCAAAATTTTGCTTCAATGTTCTGCTGAAACGTCAAAGTATTAGTGACCAAAGATTAAACTAAATCTTCCAAAGAAGTCTTACCCTCAAAAGTGGATGTTGTATTTTGATTTTGTCGAGGCATATACAGTTGTCTATACTGCTAGAAATTCATAGTTGTTTACTGCCCTTGAGGATTTCTATAACGCAAATTTGAGTGATCACGCCATCTCGGATTGTAGGTGTTGGAAAATGGGTCATACTTCCTTTGACTTGGTCTAGCAAAACCTCCCACGGCATTCACATGTTTTGCGTTTCCATCCTGAAAAATTGTACATGCATCAATAGAATGTCCTAACATTGAACATATTCCACATACCTTTGCTTCTTCTTTCTTTGTAACTGTGATTTGTCGCACCAAAGAAGTAAGGTCATCCAATCTTTTCTCCAACGTGGCCACGTTCACCTCACTCACAACTTTTGTTCCATGCCCAGTACGTATGCCGAATTGTTGGGTATAAGAAGCCATTTTCGCGATCAAGTCCTTTGCGGCTATCGGTGTTTTGTCAACTCAGGCGCCATCGTTTGCAGCGTCAATCACACTCCTATCCGTGAGCAAAGACCTTCTAAAAAGTATTGAATTAGCAATTGGTCAGTTACTTGGTGATGGAGACAACTAGCACAAAGTTTTTCAAATTTTTCCTAATATTCATAGAGTGTTTCTCCCGTATGTTGTCAAATTTCGCAAATTTCCCTTTGGATGTTGGCTGCCCTTGATGTTGGAAAATATTTCTAAAAGAAAAGCCTTTTCATTTCAGCCCATGTTTGCACGTTTTCTCCGGCTGAATAGCATAACCAATCTTGAGTATCATCCTTAAGAGAAAATGGGAAAGCTCTTAGCTTAATCTGCTCTTCTGTCACATTCGTCGGCTTTATTCCCATGCAAACTACACCGAATTCCTTCAAGTGTTTGTACGGATCTTCTCCCAGTAGACCCCTGAAAATAGGTAATAAATAAATCAGTCCAAATTTTAATTCAAAAGTATTATTATCACCTAAATTTGGAAAATTAATGCAGTGGAGCTGTTGAGCGTCTGTGGGCGCGGCTATTTCTTGAAGGGTTCGATTTGCTACCATTTGTTCCATTTTTTGCACTTGTTGCTGCTGTTTCATCTGTTTCCGTAATGCTTTTGTTGTTTTCTCAATTTCAGGATTGTACGGCAAATTTGAAAATTGATTTGAACGCGTGTAATGTACATACACCGTCAAAAATTTCCCGACAACGGCGCCAAAATTTGGTACTGCTATCGCCTGCAACCAAATTCAAAAAGAAACCAACTTCCGTTAATACAAATTAATGTAGTTGTGGTAAGTGGATATCGTTCCCATGAGGAATTTTAACGGTAGAGAGTTTAAGAGTTTAAAACTAAAATAAAGTAATAAAAAGAGGGGGGTTTTTGCAATTCACGTAAATTAAGAAAATAGAAATAACAAAAAATCTGAATTTAACAAAAGTGATTGGATCTGAAAATTTAATAGAAAAACCTTGATTTTGGGTCACCGATGTTATCATGTTAAAATGGATCCTCGATATAAAATTTCAGTTTATTAATAAACACTCATTGGGGGATGTTTTCTCTTAAGTGTAAATGATTAGAAACATGTATCATAAACATTCTTATTAATCAACAACCCAGATACGATCATAGGTTCAATTGAATAATAGCTTTAAGAACCAAAAAACTAATGAACAAGATAATACATGTACGACATGCAATTAATCAAGATAAATATCTTCTTAGAATTTCCAACTCTAACATAAAGAAGGTAATCCTAATTGCTACTTGTGATTAATAAAAATGAACGTCATATTTCATTAATCTAGCTATTGAATGAATCAATGCCTAGTTGCGCACTTAGAAATCAATCAATTCAATTAAAAAAATTCAGAATATACTCAATGTTCATCAACAAAACAAACTTTATTGAAACATCTCACACATAATAAATTATAACATGGTTCCCTTAAACCAAGAAAAAAAGTTTAGCTACTCAAAATGGAATTGAAAATAAAAGAAATAACAAAAAAATATAGTCTCTGTCCCCTAGTCCTTTCCTAAAGAATACAAAAATACTTAAAAGAATGCAGAAACGTAAACTAAAACTCAAAGAAAAGTTGCAGAAAATTCTAAACTATTCTAACTTAAGGTGGTGCCTTCAACAGTATCGTTCCCCCCCCCCCTTTCCTTTAATGCCTTCGATCCCTTCCTTTTTCCTCCTCTCTTGCAGATCACATCTTCAATGTGTTCAGATTGTGAATCTCTATCAATCTGATCTTAAAAGATTATGGGAATCTGAAATGAATCATATTTAAATTTGAAAGCAGATATGCAGATTTTTTTTCTTTCGTCCTTGCACGTGCCCACGTCCAGTCTTGAATTTGCTGCCAACCTGGAATTTCAGATTTCTTTGTTTCTTTTTCACCTTTCGATTTAATTTCATCTCTTCAGTGTTAAAAATCACCTGAGAATAATTAAGGGACAAATCCATCAATTTTGAATAATAATTTCAACACAAGAGAGAGATTTATATATCAAATACATGCAAAATGACAACTTAACAACAACATTCAGTAGAAAGCCAATCCATATTCAATTTACCTACATTCCTTACTTCTCAAGAGATGCATTATTTGCAGACCTTGGTGCCATGCCCTTTTGGTAAGTAAGCTTGTTACTGTAATCTGTACTTGAGGCTGTCAATGCCGTTGCTAATGACCTGATTTGCTGGAATCTTCTTTCAGGATCCTCACTCGAATAGAAGGGTGAAAGTTTCCTTCTCTTTTTGGACATTACCAAGCTACCAGATCGCTTCCTTTTCTTCTGGCTATATGCAACTATAGGAATATTAAATATTTCAATCATTTTCATAAAAAACCAATAAAAGCAACACTGGCAGTGGACTGAATTGCTAATTAGGTAATGAGTTTCACCTTGACTTTGCTTCTGGATTAGTTCTGAGGACCTTTGTACGTGAAAGAAATCGATGATCTTGGTTTGAACAAGAGGGAATGCTGCATGTAATCAAAGAGCGACCCCCTTCTTCTCAAAATACAGTGTCAATCAACAAAATAAACCCATTAATTATTATAATCATTCTATAAAATCACAATAAACACTTAAAAGGAATTAACATTTTCAAATAGATGAAACATCTCAAAATAATGTAGAGAAAAGCAGCGACTATACAATTTAATATACAATTCAATATATTAAATATTTAAAAAGCAGCGACTATACAGAAATTCTTAGGTAATAAAAACAGAAATTCATTTAAAAACCTAACATCGACTATAGAATTCTATATACGAAACATAGGAAAAAGTGACCAGTTGAGGCGAACAGGCAGAACTTATTGACCTCGCCAAGTAAAAGATCAGAGATGCAAATAGCGTTAGCGCCAAATTTGAAACAGAGAACACAAGAAAAGCCATTCCAAACCTGCAATAATCCAAAACCAAAAAGGAAAAAAAAACTTGTTGTTACCAAAGTCAATGACAACCAGCCTAATGGAGAAAACCTGGAAATAGAGAAGAGCATTTACTAGTAAGTACCCTATAGCGAGCATCATATTGGAGGTAACGATAAACTTGACGCCATCGAGATTTTCAACGGTGAGATTATTGGCTAATCCGATGAGACTGACAATAACGTCGATCAAGAAACAGAGCAACCACTTCATGAACACGTACTGGAATATCTGGATCCTTCCTCGACTCCTCCAGTCCTGCTTGAAGAAATCGTTCTCCGCAATCCTAAAACAATCAATCAAACCACACAAATCTCAGAGCTTGTTCACCAATCTCAAACACACAGTGCGTTCTAGTAATCATACTCGTAGTCGAGGCTTTCGATGGGACAGACATTGGCGCCAACGATGGCCACCTGAGACGTGGAGTTCGTGACGGAGCGTAGCGATGGCGATGACGCGAGGAGTGGTCGCGTGAGGGACTCGAGCTCCGGAGACCCGCTAATCGAATTCGACGACATCGCTACAGAGTTAACGAGAGAGAGAGCAGGAAAATGGAGGACTTCCGGCCAGTGACGTGGCGAACAGTCAAAGTCTCTCTTTTAGCAATTGAAAATGATTTTTAATGGAGTAAGTATAAATATATGAGTACGTTTTAATAACTTTCAAAATTCATATTAAAAATAGACGTGTCAATGAATCAGGTCGAGTTTGGGCTGCCATCAATTCAAGTCGAGCCCAATTTCGGAAGGATCATAGTTGACCCTTGGCTTGTCCAATTTGGGCTAAATATTGGTTGGACTAGATCGGGTCGAAATTATCATCCTTAATTAAAAATATATCTAATTAATTAATACTTTATAATTAATTAATAATTTTTATTTAATTAATATTAAAAACTAACTATTTTAAAATCTAAAAAAATATCTTGAATAAACTTAATTTAAGAAATTTTATACAAGTAATTCATAATATATTAGTTAATTAATTAATGAAATTGTGTGTGTTAAATCGGCCTACCCTGACTCAGCTTAGCCCAATTTTCAAAAATTTAAAAACGATATTTGTCACTCTTAATAGAGTCATGAGTCGAACTACACCAAAAAATCTTAGCTCGTTGATTTCGGAGCAAGACCGAGTTTGGGTCGGATTGTCATCCTTAAATATATGAGTACTTAATAATTTGTAATAATATTATAATATTGAGAATTTGTAATTGTTATTTTAAAAAATTGTTTAATAAAATAGTAATTTAAAACTAATTAATAAATTTAATTTAATTGAAATTAATAAACCATTCATTTTAAAATTTAGAACAAAAAAATTCTTAAAGAAATTGTTTACTGGTAGATCGTAATAATGTATGATATCCAAGTGGGTATTGGACGTTTTGCCCACTAATGTTACATTTATTGACATCTAATAATATTTAATAAAATTAAATACCCGAGCTTGGTTCCGAACTAAGTCGAACCTAGGAAGCCCAAACTTGAGTCGGACCTAGGAGGCCCAAACTTGAGCCCTAGTTCATAGTTTGATCAACCCTAGCTTATTTTGTTGACCTCTGAACAGATTAAAATGGACTCGGAACTAAACATAGTTGGTGTAAGTGGTTCAGCATTTTCATTCCATCCCTTAATAAGAGGTCTTAAATTCGAGCCCTGAAAATGAAAAGACTTATTTGACCAGCACTTTACCCCTTATAAACTGACCCGATACAACTAAAAATTAATCATTATATAAATGACTTAAAAATATCTTCTTATAATTAAGATTCTCCTAAAATAGCTCGTAAGTTAATCCAAAAAAAAAAAAAGGACCCGGGACCAAGTGTCATCCTTACTCCGTTCGTCGTGCACCATCTAAAGCATGTTTTTCGTTTGAACAAGCCTTTGACCTCTTTTTCGCGACAACAACAAAAGCTAAGCTACCAATTCATGAAATCCCTCCAATTCAATTCACCATATTTCTTATCCCCGAAGTTCTATGTGGGCCAGTTCAACTACCTATCCAACGGTCAACTGAAAACAAGAACAAAAGATAAAAACAAAAATGGCAAATAGTTCAAAAAGTTGTACGATTGTTATTGTCCTGATGCGGTGGACTTGCGAATGTCCACGTGGCAACACTCGATAGGAGTCAAAAGGTTGGCTGTATGTCGGCAAACGGAACTCACCTTCCCTGGTCCAAATCCAACGCGCCACCAACTCACTGACAGTCGTGGTGTTGTCTTCTTCTTCTTCTCTTTTTTTGATATAACGACAAGTTACGGAGAAACCCACTTCAAAAAATTCTCCTTTTTAACTTTTCTTGGACTTACTATAGTAAAACGAAGTCTCTGTTTTCTTCTTCTTCTTCTTCTTCTCCATTTGTTCGATATTTTTCTAGTACAACGGCATGTCGTTTGTGGGGGGGTTGGTGATCGGAGTTGTCTTTGGGTTGGCGTTGATCGTTGGCTTTGTCCGGTCGGAGAATGCCCGATCTAAGCGTCGCACTCAACTTGTTAGTACTTGGTTTAAGATGAGTGAAGGGAGTTCTTTGGTTATGGGTCTTGGCGGTGTTTGATGGGTGTGATTGTTTTTCAGGCAGCGACTGTGGCCGCTTTTGCGAGAATGACGGTGGAAGATTCTAGAAAGATCTTGCCTCCTCAGTACTACCCTCCTTGGGTCGTCTTTTCCCAACGTCAAAAGGTTGACCTTTTTACCTCTCCACCTTTGTTCAAATCTTGGTTGTCCCTAGTCAGGTTACTGATTTGAGTGTTTGTAACGTGGCCTTAGTTGAACTGGCTTAATGCCCATCTTACAAAGATCTGGCCTTTTGTTAACGAGGTAAGTTGTCTTTTTCCTTTTCTTTTCTGGGTTTAGTTTACTTCCTCTTGTTTTTTTTTTTTTCAGTTTGTGTTTTGTTTCTTGTGTGAGTGTGTATAGGCAGCATCAGAGCTAATTAGGGCTTCAGTGGAGCCTGTTTTAGAGCAGTATAGGCCAATTATATTGTCCTCTCTCAAGTTCTCCAAGCTTACACTTGGTACTGTTGCTCCTCAATTTACAGGTCCGTTAGTTTACAGTTTCATCTTCTGTTGATCTTGGTATTGAATTTACTCTTGGTGCTGTTGGTCTTGCTACTTCCGTATTGTTTTTTTCCCTTTAATGCTTAGTGGTCCACAAAGGATTGAGCTTTTGTTCTTGGGACCTTCTTAATGGTGGTCCATCCTGAGTTCTTGTAGTGCTTGTCAAATGTAATTTCATGGTATATTGCCACATATCTGTATAACCCTTACGATTGTATAACTCGGTGTATAGAAAGTTGGTTTCAGCTTCTTATCAGTCATTGTGCTCTTTTAGGGGTTTCAATAATTGAAGATGGCAAAGATAGCATCACTATGGAGTTGGAAATGAATTGGGATGGGAATCCAAGTATAATACTCGATATTAAGACTAGGCTTGGCCTTGCATTGCCTGTCCAGGTAATCTTTTGCTCATCTCGTCTGCCTGTGTATGGTATATCTGAGATATCATCTGCAAGCAAAGGCAACCTGTTCACATGATCTTTTCTTCTTAATCATAAGCACCGGTACTCTTTTTCTTTAACAACTGCATATCACCTCATCAAGCTTCCATGGTAGGTTGCCAATATCCGAATGATTTACTCTGATCCATACAGGTAAAAGATATTGGATTTACGGGGGTTTTCAGGTTGATCTTCAAGCCGCTTGTTGAGGAGATACCTTGCTTCGGAGCTGTTTGTTATTCTTTAAGACAGAAGGTGCAGTGGCTAATATCTTAGAGTTCTTTGGAAGTTTCTTTTATAAGATTGGGAGGATATGTTCATACATGCAAGCACCTCTGTACAAATCCTTTTACCCAGATGAATGCAGTATGTTCAGTTCAGATGCAAAACAAACATACAGATATAACAAAACATTTGGTTCCTTTTAACTTGCAGAAGAAGTTGGATTTCACTCTTAAAGTTATTGGCGGTGACATATCAGCAATTCCAGGACTTTATGGAGCTATTGAGGTTTGTGAATTTAGTGTTGACTTGTCTGATTTCACTACCTAGTATATATTATTGTTCACTATATCAGTTTCTATTGTTTTATTTAAAGTTCTATTTCTTAAAGTTAGTTTTTTCTAGTTGAATACTTTTATCTACTTGGAACTAAATTTTCACTACTTTTTAATTCTTATATTTCAACCCTAGTGGTTGTAGATGCCAATCACAAAGTATTGAGTAAGGTCTTTCCGAAAATCATTCCTCGTTAGATGGATGATATCTTTTGGTTCAGAAAGCCTTACAAAATGTCACTTTGTTCACATCTAAACTTAAGCTCTACAGTGAAATCTTAATTGTGTCAGTCGATTCATTAAAAAGCTAGTGGGTTTTCTCAAGCTAGTAGTGGTAGTGGAATGCATGGAGCTGTGGTTTGTTATTTTTCATGATAACTTGATGTAGATATAGTAACAGTCATCATCCACTTTACAGGAGACAATACGAGATGCTGTTGAAGATTCCATTACATGGCCTGTTCGGAAAATTGTTCCAATTTTGCCTGGGGATTACAGGTATTTTGAGAACCATGTTAGAAAGTTTTTCATCATTTGGCAATTCTTCTTCATTGCCATTGCCTTTGAAACTGCCTTGGAATAAGGAGGCATTCGAGTACCCCTGTACAACCCAGCTCCCTTATGCATAGAGCTAATGATACTCTTTTCTCTGAAACAACATGCTGACCTATTCAGAAAGACTGATCGTATTTTATGTGGGTTCCTTTGTGCTTGAATGCTTTTCGTACCTCTGAAGCTAGAATGTTTCTTTTTCAGTGATCTGGAGTTGAAGCCTGTTGGAATACTTGAAGTGAAACTGGTTCAAGCGAAGGAGTTGACAAATAAAGATCTTATTGGGAAATCTGATCCCTATGCTGTACTATATGTACGCCCTATCCGAGCCAAGATGAAAACTAGCAAAATTATTGTAAGATAATTCCAATCTCTCATGTGTCTTCTTTCTTTTAACTTGATCTGAAATTAATTTGGTATCCTCCTTGCAGAGCAATGATCTGAATCCAATCTGGAATGAACATTTTGAATTTGTAGTCGAAGATGCAATCACTCAACACCTGGTGGTAAGAATCTATGATGATGAGGGCCTGCAGGCTTCTGAGCTTATAGGATGTGCTCAACTGCAGCTACGTGAGCTTGAACCTGGCAAGGTCAAGGATGTGTGGTTGAAGCTGGTTAAGGATTTGGACGTCCAAAGAGATAATAAAAACAGGGGGCAGGTAACAACGCTAGTAGCCTGGTATTGCTATAACTGAGTATGAAGGTCATGCAATGCTTTTGGTATATTTAGAAAAATGAAAGTTCTAACTTGTTGAGGTTTGGAAGGTTGCATTTGATTAAACAAGAAGACTTCTGATGAAAATCTGTTTTTACTTAATGACTAGTTAGTGTTTTGTAGAGTCTTTGATGCTTGTCTCCCTCTATATCTGCCATTTTCTTTTTGCTGTTACCTTTCCAAAGTAGAACATTGTGGAGGGAGTGGGGTACATTTTATCAAGGAACCTTATAACTCAGGCTGATTGTCTTAACTTTTAGCTGCAGAAAATGGACTCTGAGATTGAGTAGTTCAAGATCAATTAGAGTTACCTTAGTAATCAAAATGTTGCCTTATGTGTTGTATAAGATAGACTTGATAAATTTTCACACTTTTCCCAACTGTTATGAGGTTTTAGGTACACTTGGAGCTTTTGTACTATCCTTTTGGCATGACAAATGGTTTTGTCAATCCTTTCTCTTCCAACAATTCAATGACCTCATTGGAGAAGGTTCTTAAAGGTAGCATGAATGAAGTTGACAGTAATGAAAATGGGAAAGACATCACAGAAAAGAAAAGGGATGTCATTATTAGAGGAGTTCTTTCTGTGACTGTGATATCTGCTGAAGACTTGCCTCCGGCAGATTTGATGGGTAAGGCTGACCCATATGTTGTACTCACGATGAAAAAATCCGGCACAAAAAAGAAAACCAGGGTAAGGTTGTAACTCCTTGAAGTTGAGAATTTTCTAATTTCCATCTCAGATTTCTATTGTCTTCCCGTAATTGTTATTACTGTATTTTTAGTTGTTTCGGTTTTGTAGTACCAAGCATTCAGTGGTTGTGTGTTTGTGAGTTCCTACTGGTTTGGTCTACGATAGGATTCAATCTCTCCAGTCTTAACTACTTTTTACAGGTAGTAAACGACAGCTTGAATCCCGAATGGAATCAAACTTTTGACTTCGTTGTAGAGGATGGATTGCACGATATGCTAATCCTTGAAGTGTGGGATCATGATACTTTTGGGAAGGTAAAAATCGTCCTCTATGTTCTTCTTCCAAGAAGATTGAGAACAATATTCCATAAAAAGTAACTAAGTTTATTAGCAGAATACATTCTCATTTAGGTAACTTAAACGAAGCAGACTTTCAGGGCTTGGTAGGAAATTAGTTTTTCTGTTTCTTCCATTTTATAATGGAATATTTTCATGTAGGACTACATGGGAAGGTGCATCTTGACTCTCACAAGAGTCGTATTAGAGGGGGAATACAATGACCAGTTCCAGCTTGATGGAGCTAAATCTGGAATCATAAATTTGCAGCTAAAGTGGCTTCCGCAGCATATTTACCGTGATTCCTAAGAAATCGCTATTCAATAAGCAGTCGGTGAATAAAAAATAACACAACCTGTATCTGTGAGGCAAACTCTGCCCTTCATTGTACATAATATCGCTGTGCCACATCAAGCACAGTCTGAGCGGAAGTTCTGAAGAAGAAAACTTGTCTGTTACATGTGAGTGGAGAGAAAAGGAGAGCAATGAAATGTTTTATCATTCCAGTCAAGTTTAGACCTCGTGTAATAATCCTGTTGTATTCATTTTTGGTTGATCGAAGATCACAAGACTTCTTTTGTTTCGAATGCAAGGTTAGATTGTTAAGCAGTAACTGAACTGACATTATGCATGTAATGAAAAATGGATTACAGGATAAATTCCAGAAAGAAACATATATAGTCAGTTTATAGTTCTTGGAAGCTTCATCAACCCACTTGAATGCTCTTGAATACAGTAATGTACTGTGATTGAGGTTTCATGTTAGGAACTGGAAATCCAGTCAACAACATTCCTCAGGTGATGTTTCTTCAGCATTCTTCTTCTCAGACAGGTTCCCCTAAAGAAACAAACACAGTTCTTATAAATAAATGCATTCATTAGAATCCAATTTGCATCACATGATTGATTAGCTTTGATCTGTAACAGTATAGTATTGTTATCACCAATACTAATTGTGCAATTCGATCCTATCAGTTGGCACTTTTTACCATCATCATTGCGATTCAAGTGATAGAATGCGTGAGTCTATTCAGTATCTCCAACGTAGAATGTCCATAACAGCAACTCATCTGCTTCACTTACATTCTTGCAAGACCACCTTGATTTCCTCCATCTCCAACAGTAACGTAAACCGGGGCAGATTTGTCAGGTGTAGGATATCGTTCACCGATTGACACATTATAGTGTACGTTAGAAATCCGATACTGAAATTGAATTTTTTAAGGAACAAAAGTCTATCATATCAATAATCTTTCTTGGACATAATCACTTGTACAAAAAGGAGTCTGAGAGCAGAATCATACTGATCTTTCATAAGCATGAACGTGTCCAGCAAAGATCCAACTTTGAAATGCACAAACCACTCCTCAAATACTACTCTCATGCTTTCACCTTCCATGAAGTGTGCTTCGTTACGGTTGTACATAGGAACATGCATAAGAACAATGAGCCAAGGTGTCTCCTCCCTGTTAACCTTCGTCAGTTCTTCTCTTAGCCACCTCCACTGAGGTGTGTATTTCAATGCTCAAAGAACTGCATAAGTTATAATCTTACGAGCATGAGTGGTAAATGCAATAAGTTCTGTGAGAATCAGAGATGAGAAAGTGTTACCAAATGGAGAATAGCTAGATAGTACAATGATATGTGCAGAGGCACGTCTAACAGCATACCAGAGAGGACTGCTGCTTTTAGAAGCTAAATGGGGGTAGGATACCGATGAAGATAGGATTTGAAAGGAGATACTTCCCTCTGAGTAGAAAGTATGGTTCCAAAGAGTTAGGAACTGAAGAGAACAGCTAGAATCACTCAACAACATTCGCAGAACAAAATACTAAGTTCAGATGAAATAACAAGAACTTACCATGTAGGCATGTGCTCTATTTCATGGTTTCCTGCACACCAAATCCAAGGCCGATATGCAGCACTTGGTTCAACAAAACGACCCCATGTGTCCTATTTTATACCAACGTCAATATAATTGTATCTTCAGCATATGAAAGATCTCCAGCGAACAACGGAGTACCTGCTCCACTCTGGATATAATGTTCAAGGGTTGACAGAGAATTATAATACCTGCTCCACTCTGGATATAATGTTCAAGGGTTGACAGAGAATTATATGTTTGGCCTAGGTCACCTGTATGTTACAATGATCAATGTCATGCCTACCGAAACCCAGAAATATACTGCACCTACAAGATTCTGCAGATAAGAGAAGCAAACTTACCAATTATTCCAAATTTGTAGGAAGCATCAGGGTTTATCTTTGGGGGTGTTTGAAACCAAAATTCACGAGAAGATTCACCATTACCAATCTTGTAATAGTACTTGGTGTCATGCTCGATGGAATAAGACAGCAAGTAAACTAAATGATTTAGATTTCTGTTCATCCAAAGAACTAGGAGCATCTAAGATTTGACCTAGATTTGTAAGGTTTCAAGCTGTGAATTACCTTGAGGTCATCAGGGAGACACTGGTGGATGTAGCCAGACTTGTATTGGTAGAAAGTGTAGTTAGTGAATGTCCCTTCTGCTGCAAAATCATACTTCTTCACAGAGGTACCATATTGAACTTGGCTCAGCACTGGTTCATCAGGTGTCACCCATGAGACTATCACAGCTTTTCCATCATAGTCACCTTGTGTTATATGTACCTAAACAAGGACTATTGCTTTTAAATTACGGGTATACTGCAAGTGATTGCGATTTCCGGATCACAATCGGAAAAGTTACAAACATTCTCTGATTCTGACACAAAACCATCAAAAGTTGCAGAGAAAAGCTCACCTGTTGAGGAGCATTATGACCCTTTGGAACGGCAAACACTTCATGGTTGAGAGGGATGTCTACGGAGGGGCACTCCGATCGGATAAAGCTACTTGTTGTTCCGGCGATCACATTAGTGACTGAAGCAAACAAGTGACACAATGTCAATACCAAACGGGACAACATCAACTTCTTGTCAACCTTTCTCATGATTGTTGAATCAATCACCCATCACAATTTCTGTGCAAAAGGAAAAATCCAATATCGGGACAAAACAGAGCATAAGCTTAAGCATGTATCAAAATCAAAGATTGAATCTTTATTCCATTTACTGTTTCAAAACCTCAACTTTTCAGAGACCCTTTTAAACGCTCCCACAAAATCCTCCAAAAGGAAACGATATAGACATAAACCCGAGCAAAGTTTAGGTACCTTCTAAGAGAGATTTATGTACCAACAACCGTATTTAGACAGACAAAACCTACGTTTGTTCCTTAGTTAATTGATTGTTTGGAACATTCAATTTATTGTCATGGAAGACGTGCCACTCCATTATTGGTATTTATCCCTGAGCTCCCATACCTCTTAACTGCCCCTGTCATGTGAAAGTGATCAAGATGTATGGCTGTTAGATCTCCAAAGATCCAATCAAAGGAAATACGATTTTCAATGTCAGAAATCTGGTCTCAAAGTGTTTTATCTACAGATATTTTTAGGATTAAAAGAAAGTGATTTAAGCTCTTAGATCTGTTCCATGAATATATCAACTCTGTTCCACAAATATATGTGGATAATGGTTAGTTTACCAGAACAGGGCTTGGGTTGAAGGGTTTTCCGGGGTCTCTGGACTGTAGCTTATACGAACTTCAACCATTGATTTCAGTTGGATTTAGTGGTCCATGATGATCTTGAAGTAGCGTATTTGTATCTAGACATCATACAATCATGGAAAACTTAATGGTACAAATAAACTGGAAGATAAGATATTATTTGTATGAAACAGAACTGATAACTGCTGAAAACTAAACCTAATGGTAATGATGATCATAGTTCAGAGCCCTTTGGTACATCTGGATCCTTAATATATATCTACCAGAAAAGGAGAGAACATGTCAAAGAAAATTTTGGGTCCAATAAAGAATCTAACCATATTTAGATTCGGTTCTAATTATGATCATGTCCATGTTTTGATTGAAACTGTGATTTCTAATGCATTTGCCCTTAGTTTCATAAACCCTTTAGTGATTAAAACTGTAAGACTGAGTTTGTTAGATTAAGACATGAGTTGACTCGAATTTGATAGGCATATTCTTTATGAGGAAGCTTACACGCAACATGCCAATGATAAGACATTATATTCATCATTTCAAGACTTCACATTTTCATGTTTTAAGAGTACATATTAGTCGACCGAGCTTGGCGTGTTTTGGTTTGACTTGACATGAACAGCTTATCAACATCCAGCATAAACGCGTTTAGAATCAAAATCAAAGTGTGGACTAAACATTTTATGACACTAAGCCACTAAGTCATGTCAGTCTTTTCACAAACTATGTACTAAGCATAGAGTTCTAAGCATCTTTTGATGGACTTATATTCTCTGTTCCGCTAACACTGTAACAATCCTGTGTTGCGTACAATAAGTTGTCGATGGTTTAAAAATTTTAGGGATAACTCACATTCTCAATCCCCTGTCCTAATTAAGAAGTCACGCAACCGAGCCGAAGAGAGGCATAACACAAGATTGGTATAGCGGTTAGCGGAACAGAGGATCTCAGTCCTCTTTTGATAGGTGTCTCCATAGTCAAGTAGTGTCAAGTAGCCATAGATCAACAAAGCAAGACCACGCATTTGTTCTGTAATTGACCTGCTTATTCTGTGTACTTTTCTTTATCTTTATTGTCCTTTTCAACTTCTCAACAACTAACACTTAATCTTTCAACAGAAAAAAAAAATCAGGGAAATGAAAATCTCTAGGGTTTTGGTAAGAGTAAGACAATATAACAACACCTTTGATAATTTTAATATAAAAGAACAAAGGGAGAAGAAGTTGTGTAGATTTCGTACAGAAAGTTACAAACTTTAAGAAGTGTTGCGTAGATTTCGTTTGGTAAATTGACTAGGAAAGTTCCGTGTGGCTTATATTGAACGAATGGTAGCGACCAATGTAGACATTAAGCAATCATTCAACACCTGTTATCTCTCTCTGCGCGTCTCTGTTTTTGTGTGTAGAAACTAGGATCAGAGTAACCAGTCAATCCATGGAAGACCCATCATCGAAGGAAAAGATGTCAAAGGTTCTTGAAGTTCTTGAAGCTCTCAAACAAGCGTCTCGCGAACTCCAAACCCACCCAAGTCCCGGAAATGGGCAGTCCAACACACCAGCCATTAAAGCTTTGTTAGAGCTCGAAACAGAGTCAGAAGCGCTTTTGTCCAAAGACCCGCATCTCTCTACTCTCTCTCAACATCTTTCCAACCTCAAGTCATTGGTTGACACTCTCCAGAACTCTCATGGACTTATAAACTTCTTGACTCGACGAGTCTCTGCTCACTCCATATCCCGAGTCGCCGGTTCGATCGAGACAGAGATTCAAGCCTGGATCGACCGTCAAACCGTTGAGAAATTGTTACAATTTCTGAAATTTCCTGCAGATAACGAGGAAGAGTTGGTGGGTTTGTTAGAACAATTAGAGAAGCGAGCCTCACAAGGGTTTGATCCAGAGTTGCAAGACTTGGTTTTGAAGTCGAAGGTTTTGTCATATCTCGAAAGAATTCTCTGCGACAATAGTTTTTCACAGAGTTTCAGAGAACAGTGTGCTTTCGTCATAGCAAGTTTGATCCAATTCAACAGAAATGTCTTTGCGGGTCAGGTGTTAATGGGTCCTCTTGTTCATGCTCTGCTCTCAATGGCTTCACATAAATCGATGGAAGTCCTATGCTTATTTATCAAGTCAATTAAATCTCCATTAGTAGATGAGATAGAGTCCAATGGAGGAATACCCAGAATCATATGTTTCATGGACTATAAAGACTTGCAAATTCGTGTTTTAGCTATGGACACGATTCTTGAAATTGGTTATTTCGGTCGAAAAGAGGCCATTGATACTATGCTCAAAGAAGGTTTAGTACAAAAACTGGTAGAGCTACAGAGATCAGAACTTGGTGGGGATTTGATTGACATGGGAAGATCTGATGAGAAAGAAAACAGAGACGGTGAAGGAAACAGAGAGAGCATAGTCAGAGAGACGAGAGAAAAGAGATTAATATTGGAAAGTCGTCCATTTGCGAGCTGTGTGGCCAGATTTGCAGTGCAGCTGGAGGTTGGAGAAGGGTTGAGGCAAAGAGAGAAGAGAGCGTTTAAGCAAGAGATATTGGAGAGAGTGAGGGAAGCCTCTGTCTCTAATGCCGAGGCAGCCACCATTGTAGCAGAGGTCTTGTGGGGTTCTTCACCTTGAAAAACAGAGTCACTAGCACATTCTTTTCTTGTTCTGCATATGTGAATGACTTTTAGTTAAGGGTGAATCAATCTGTCCATAAAAATTAGTTTTTAAAAATTTTTTATATATGTAAATATATTATTTTTAAATAAATAAATTATATCATGAATTAGTCAATTAAAATTAAATAACAATTTTTAAATTAACAAATTTTCGCTTTTGTCAAATTATAATTTACAAAAATTTTATTTTAATTATAAAAAAAATCTCGAACTAAATAGTTTAATTAATTCGAGGGTAAAAATAATTTTGTTTTGGTTATACTTAATAAAATAATATCACTTTTACTTTAAATAATTATTTAATTATTAAGTAAAAATCTCTTTTTCTAATTACTTTAAATTTATCAAAATCAACCTTTTTAATTTTAATTTAACTCAATATTTAATCTTTTTAATTTTTAATTTTAACTCAAATAAGATTCGATTAATCTGAACTAATTTCTGACTAATTTTATATATTGTTAATGAAATAATATAAAGTTATTTCTAATGCATGTTAAATAAAATTTTAAATATACTAAATAAATTATTTCACAAACTAATTAATTAATAGATATTGAAGACTTTAAAAAAATCATATCCAAAACTTCATTAGAGATCCTTGAATCCAATCCTCTTGAGTTCAACTTTTATAAAAATCCTGAAGAATTTGAAGAGAAATTAGATAAAATTAAATTGAATTTATATATAACTAAAAATATTATATTTTAATTTATTTTTATATTTTTAATATATAAGATAATTTCAATTATAAATTTTAATAAAATAGGTATAATGTTAGGAATTTTTAGAATGGGCTATAAAACAAATCCATAATTCAAATCCAACTTCTAAAATATTGGGCCTCATTCTCTACCCCATGTACATTTCATTCATTTAATATAAATTCCCAAATGACAAGTTTGGAGTCTTCATGGGTTGGGCCTGGCTCGTTCTAAATTGACAGTCAACAAGTCAGGTCCGAGTTAACATAACCTTAGGTTTGATTTTATCCCAAAAAAAAAAGGACCTCAATTTAAGCTTTGAATTAAGCTGTCGAAACTTAACAATTATAAAGAAAACGACATTATTTCGTAAAAAATTAAAATCAATTTTTATTTTTAATTTAAAAATAAAAAACAAGTTAGGCCTAACCAAGTTAAGTTGGGCTCAAGCCGAACTATCTCAAATCCAAGCTCCAATAGAAATTCGAGCCCAACCTATTATTATCCCTAATATTTGTGGACCATTTCACGCCATCTCTTTCTGCTACTTTTTTTTGGTAGGTTATGTTTAGTTCTTTTTGGACATGATTGCTCACAAAATGGTAAGGAAACCTACAACCTCACACCATTGGCTCTTCCAACTAAAGGCTGAGTAAATAAAACTAAGTCCATGCTTGTTTCGGCTTCTTGAATATGACCCATATATGCCTCCAACTTAGCTAGCTCACGTACGCTTATCACCACTTTCCTTCATCACTTAAACCAAATACCGAAAAGGGTTCATCTCAAGTTGAATGTAAGCTTCTTAGTTTGTTTGACAGGATGCCAAATTTGACCCGATCTAACTCAACCCGGCCCATAACATTCCTATTGTTTGGGACGATAATGAGCTAGATTGTAATAAATTTTAGCCTAATTAAAAAACTGAGTTTTAGTTCGAACTTATTCAAACAAAAGATTGAGCACATTTTTTATGTTAAATTTAGATCTTTTTAACGTGAGTTTAAGTCAAACTCATCTTGAACTTAAGCCGAATGAGTCCAAATCTAATTGTTCCATTAAAAATGTAGAAACAAGATAATCAATAATTAAAAAGTTGAATTGACTCTACTAATTTAACTATAAAAACTTTGAATCAATCAATTTTCTAGTTTGATTTATTTTGATGTCATTATTATTAAAAATTAGCTAGTTTATTAATAAATCAGTCAGTTTTTATAAATTAATCGATTTTCATGAATTAAAATTAATTAATTAATTTGTATTTAACAGTCTCCTTCTTCAATTAAAATTTAACTTTTTCGAAAGGTAAGAATAATTACCTTATTTAAACTCTTTTTTAAATTCTCTAATTCCATAAAAATGCGAAACTTATGTAACTCAAATTTTATGAATTATCTTTTTTCTTGATCATCCAATCTCTTTTTCTTTTGGAAATTTGAATTTCCAATTCCAGTCTTGTTCTTCGATGTTGGATCACACATTTATATTACATCTTCCTCTCCAAATGATGTAAGATTACTCCTTTGTGAAGAAAAAATAAGAGGTTTGATTCACTTAAACAACTTTTTTGTAAAAAATGCAAAGAGAAAGTTTTGTATCATGATAACCCTCTCTCGACTTTTGCAAAGCGGGGAGCCTTGTATACCGAAATATATTGTATTATGTTTTTTTTCTCTCTCTAAAGGGCTTTTTTTTCCCTCCTCTCTAATTTTGATGTGAAAAATTCCCTGCAACATTAGCTATGGGTCTATTTGGTTTTAAAACATATTTATTGTCACTTCGAATTATTAACATTTCAAATGATGATCAGAAGTAAATCGAAAGTCAAATGGTGGAAAGGTGATATATGTATTGAAATATGCAAAATTATAACATATAAGTAAAGTATCTCGATTGAGGAGCACGCTTATAAGACTGTTGTTAGAGTATTCTATATTGACTCAACATGAAAATGTTAAAGGGTTTATAAGTGGTAATGAGACTATCTAAATTATTAGTTCTAATTATTTTGGCAATAGTTGACTCAAGCTCAATTCTTATTAATGGGCTCTACACTCTGCCCATATTAAAAATTCTAATATGGTATCAGAGCAGGTTTGGTTCAGATTATTAATTTTCCGATTGTCCATCTGAATGTCTAGTCCCAACGGTCCGATCCGATTACCACTACATTTATTTCAAGTAACAACTGAATGTCCAGTCTCAATTGCACTTGAGGAGGAGTGTTAAAGTATTTCATATTAACTAAACATAAGAATGTTAAAAAGTTTATAAGTGGTAAGGGTCAACTATCCAAATAACTAGTTCTAGTCATTTTGACAATGGTTGACTCAAGTCCAATTCTTATTAATTGACTCTACATTCTACCCATATTAAAAATTCTAATAAATGGAACTTAAAGAATTGGAGGGAGGGTTACACAAGCATTATAACATGTGATTACTCATCTAAATACCAAAGTTAAGATCCTTTAGACAAAGGTAAAAGAGGTAAATTTCTCTTGTAACATAATAAACTTTAGAAAAATTCTTGAATAATTTTTTATATTTTCTTTTTTAAATTATTTTTTCCCTTATACTACTATTAGAAAAAATGATGAAGTACAGTGATATAAACACAACACGTGAACTAATCAAATACTACTTACACGACGATCTAATATATTTCTTAAATATGAACTAAACTAATTAAATCCAACTCAAATAAATAATTTACTATAATTACCAAATTTGAGAGCTAAATTGAGTTACCATGTTAGTAACATTTAATTAATACGCGTATGACGTTCATACTGCATGTGTTTCATTGGTATTTTGTGACTAAAGTCTAAGACGAGGTATTTTGACAATTTAAAAAAATTAAGTTCTTATAAAATTTCTTAAATTACAGAAAAAAATCTAAATTTTTTGCCTTTTAAAAAATACAATTCATTAGAAAATAACTTTTCTATTTTAGACTGGGAATATCATCATGTATTATTTTAAAAAAAGTTGATAAACTAACCTTTTTTTTTTTGGCCTAAATCCAGTTTTTATATCATAACCTTTTATGAACTAGTTGAACAAATATGGCAAGAAAAGGCCATGGAATGTATGTAATCTATTTTTATTCTGTCAAATGTCAAGTGGGCATTACAGGGGAATTGGAATCTTGGCAGTGTTGTGCTCATATTCTTCCATTACAGTAGCTGAAATGGACAGGGCATCTTCCAGGAATCACCTAAAATAAGAAGAGCTTTCTTTAAAAGTGGCTTCAAGCTGCATGAGGGTAATCTGACAGTTCATTCCTTGGATGCTTATAAAGATTATATATATATATATATATACATCCATAATGTTAGTTAGGTTCCCTACAAATACTAATGCAATTGCTATAGTCATTGAAGTAATAAAACTTTAGTTAGGTTCCATAATCTGACAGTTCTTTCCTTGGATGCTAATAAAGATTATATATACATATATATACATCCATAATTAGTTAGGTTCCCTAGAAATACTAATGCAATTGCTATAGTCATTGAAGTAATAAAACTTTAGTAATAATCACAATCTTATGCATAAGTTGAGTTGATTTACCTAAAATTATTAGGAATATCAATCCTAATTAGTTTAAAAGAACAATATAATCAAGTTTGAATTGGTTAATTTATACCCTTTACAATTGCAACCACATCTATCTAACCATTTTAAATTGATTGTATAAAAAAAATAAAAAAATTCCAGAATTTTAATGCTTTTGAGAAGATTTGACATAGTCATGTGGTCCATTGTGTTTTGGGATTTCAACAAATACATACTACAATTATACCAGGTTGAATTTAAGTGATAAAAAGAATGTTGGAAACATCTTTTCATCAATCAATTTTGAACAAGTAGATAAGTTAAAATAGGCTAAATTCCATGAAATGAATATCACAATCTTATATTAAAAATGATAAGACAGATAAACATTTTGTATCAATTTATAAAAAGATAAATTAATTAATTATTTTAAATTTATGATTATCTTATATTTATATTAAAATTATTATTGAAAGAATCAATGTGTATTAAAAAGTCTTAAACTATAAATCATGTTTAAGTTCTAAGTTCCATTTGGTCAACTTAGATTCCTAAAAGGCATATTGTGAGAGTTGATGATCGCGAAGAGAAGAAGGACTTATGTCTCAACTAGCAAGTGGAGTCTCAGTTATAATTAATCTTTGTTTACCTTCACTCTCTTATGAAAATTTGCCCTCATTAGCCACTTAAAAATATATATTATAATGCAGCTCCCTTGAAACTTATCGATAAAATATTCCACTAGCCTAAGAGTCACAACGAAAAGAGCCTTTCTCAATTCATGCAATCTAATAATGTGACATACTTGAATGATTTTAATTATTTTCATAGCCGTTTAACTAAGGGTTTCGAATGGTATCAGTCTCAATATTTGTCTTAGACTCTTATTTATCATTATATCAAATTGAATTGCAAAAAACTAGTCATTAGTGCCATCCTCTTTTAAGTTAGTGGCCTCTCTCTGTATATATAGACATTAAGTGGAATCCTTGATGTGCACTAGTTGGTGGCCATTAGATGCTAAGTGGAATCCTTAATGAGTAGTTTTACTTAAAAAATTTAATCATTTCAATCTTTTAAATGAGTGATAAGACATTTAATAACCAATATAAGTATTTACATTTGAAAATCAACGTGGAAAATTAATGAACATACAATTTTGTTTGGTTATATTAGAAAGTTATTTTATAAAGATTGAAATTGTAAAGGAAGAATATTCCTTTAACCTTCACTACCATTGCATTACAAGATCCCATGATCATTAAAATTACCGATGGCAATTGGACTCAAACTCAGGTGTTTTCAATTAGAACTGAGTTTAGGTTGCTCAAGTCCAAACTGGCTCACGTCTAATTCTTTAAAATAAAACGATATCGTTTGATTTAGAAGAGTTAAGTTTCAATTGATCTGAATTTGGGTAGTCTAGACCCGGACCTAATTAAAAAAAGGTGTTATTTTACACTTTTAATTTTTAAAAAATTGACATGATCGATCCATTGTCATCCTTAATTAAAATGAGAAAATATTTAATTGCTTTTGGTGCTTAGATAATGAAATTTAATATTGGAATTTTTTAATTTCAAAGATTTATTAATTTATTAGAAATAAGAAAACATAATCTTAAAATTTGTTAAAATTAACATATAATAAAAGATGAAATGCCAATAAATGAGATTTTCTTAACTTCCCTTTATTTTCCTTCAATTAAAGAAAATTTCTTATTAATAACGTTCTAAATTAGAAAATTTATTATTTTTACATATCATAATTGTAATATTACTAAAGATATACGATGATTATTTAATTCATCTTTTAAAGTTTAAAGGATCAAATAAAATTTTATTAAAATAATTTTCCTCTTATAGTAAAATGATCACTAATAATTACCAAAATTAAAAAATTTTAATTTATGTTTTAATATACACCTTTTATTATTATGTCATGTCACAAATGTCTTTTATACCTATAAACAAATTATTGAAATTTAGGCTCGTAAAAAATTATTTAATATTTTTAGTCTATATATATCTTATTTCATCCTCAGCATTAGGTTGAAATCTCACTAAGATGTAGAGTCTGGAGAAGTCGGATAGTAATTCTACTGAGTAGAAAGGTTGTTTCCGAGATATATATCTTCGTAAGTATAAAAAAACCTTTAAAAAACTAAAAAAGGTAAGTAAATTGAACAATTAACATTTTTTTTTTCATCTCTAAGACAAAATAGAATATATTTCCATTGAGAGAGAACAGGAAAATTCTGTGTAACTTAATATGTCCGACAAGTCTTACTATATGTCAATCCAATCATAATCACTTCTCCAACTTTTCAAACATACAAGATGGATTCTATAATGTAGTTGGAACTTGGAACCAAAAACAACTTAGAACACTATTTTACAGGAACACGTGAGATTCATATCTCACAGGAGAACAATAGGCACTTTGAAAAATATAGCAAATCTGTAATATATCAGCAGTCACTATTGTACCAAAACCAACCGAGCATGGATGGTGATTTTTGTATGAGCATGGCTTATATATTATCAAGAAGGAAAGGAGGGTGAGCCAAGAATTGAATAACCGTCCACCAGCGTCACAAACATTAAGACAAGGAGGTGGAGGGTCCACCGTAACGTATGGTTTCGACACGACGCAGTCTCTCCGTCAGGTGGGGTCGATAATAATGGCAGGGGAAGGAGCTTACAATGAAGACAGTCTTGTTCTTGTTGGTGTTCTCGTCATTTAAATAACACAAGTTATATGTCTACGTACAGAAGTATTGAGAGAAGAGAACTGTATAGTAGAGAGAACAGAATAGAAGAGGAGAGGAGACGAAAGAATAAAATATTTTTTTTTTGGTTTTTGATGATTGATAAAAGGAGAAAGGGAGAGAAGGTTCATTATTCTCTCCTTTCTTGGTTGATGAGAATATTATTTTTATCTCTGAGAAAGGAAGTTGGAGAGACATTCCATAGTTTTTGCATGCTTTTAATATCTTCAGTCTTTGGACTGTGTTGATTAAGAGCAAAAAAGAAGAGAAAGTTTGAGTCTTTAGAATAACCCAAGTGATGAGAAAAATGGGTTGCAAGTACAAGATTGGTCTGATGCTTATCGTCACTGTTATTGTTGTTTGGGTCACCTGTGCAGAAGTTACACAGGTCTTGTTCTTTCTTAAGCTTTCCCTTTCAATGGCTTTCTTCTGGTGTTCCTTACCAACATGTTCATATCAGATAGAAGAAAGCATTTGGTTTCTGGTTTTATAATTAGTTGTTCTTGTTTCCTTTTGAAAGATATGGTGTTCAGAAGTTCTTGCTTCCTTCTGAAAGATATGGTGTTCTTATTGTGGTTTTCTTCTCGTTGTTTCTGTTCATATGTCATGAATGTCTTTAACTATGTTCTTGGCATTCCACAACGGTTCTACAGTAATCTACTTGAACTTTTCTGGGATTCATCAACATGCTTGTCTTGGTGTCTGCCGAAGCTTTGAACTGACTTGTCATTGTTTGAACAGGGTCTTTTCACAGACTACGAGCACCCCTTTATGATGGCTTATGTTGGTACCTCACTTTTGGTTCTCTATCTTCCCATTGGATTCATCAAGGATTGGTGGTTAAGGTCTGTAAGGAACAAGGGAGATAACGAGGAAGAAACTAGTGACAAGTCAGGAGATGATCATCTAGAACGTAACAGTGTATCTGCTAATCTTGACATCGAACAGCGTGGTACTGTTGTTGCTAAAGATACTTCCATGGTTGTAGGAGTAATGGAAAATGAAAATCCTGCAACGTCTGAGAATAATGAGGACACCAACTCAAAGAAAATTAGCAGCTATCAGGAAACAAAAAGAGCTGCCACCATCGGTTTCTTTTTTGCTCCTATCTGGTTTTTCACTGAGGTATCGTAAAACTTAACATGAAAAAATGGAAACTGTTCTTGAGCAGAGAAACCATAAAAGATAAGCTTGAATTTGCAGATGAAAAACTGTCCAAAAATCTTGGATGGAGTTGGTTTTGTTTGGATTGTTTCATGTTGATTGATACAGATTATCTAAACTGACAAGACTCAACTTGTGGATGCGTAAAATTTGATTAATCCAAGAATGGTTTGATGTTATTGTTTTCTGCAGTATCTAACAAATGCTGCACTTGCAAGAACAACGGTCGCCAGTACAACGTTATTGAATTCAACTTCATGCCTTTTTACTCTTATTATTGGAGCGGTTCTGGGTGAAGAAAAGATCAATATAGTCAAAGTAATTTCTGTTATTGTCAGCATGGCAGGCGTTGCTATGACAACCATTGGGAAGACATGGTCCGCAGATAATCAACATTCAAGCTCATCAGGGTATGTTTCATTTTTCCATTTTTCAAATTCGATGATCTTCAGAGAATTATGAACACGAAAATAGTTAGTTGACAGTTCATTAATAGTCTGTTTTGACATGAGATTGTGATATCTATCGGTGCTAATCACTTTTATGTGATCTTTCTTTTGGTGGGCAGGGATCACAAACATTCACTTTTAGGGGATCTGTTTGCAGCCCTCTCAGCTTTGACTTATGCTCTATTTACTGGTGAAACCTTTCAAACAATTTTGGATTTTATTCGTACTTGTTTTCAGTTTTGTTGCTGTTATGTGAAATTGAATGTAATCACCTGACAGTGCTGCTTAAAAAGTTTGCTGGAAAAGATGGAGAAAAGGTCGACATGCAGAAGTTGTATGGTTTTATTGGACTATTTACACTAATTTCCCTTTGGTGGCTTGGTGAGGACATAACCCTTTTCATATCTGAACTATAGATTTGCTAAACTTCTTATTGTGTCAAACCTGTTCTTGAAGGATTGAGTTTCCCAGGACCTGTGATGCAAAAAGTTTCCCTGATTTGGTTTTTGTCAATAATTTCCACTGCTTCATACCTTTCTGTCACCTTTGACTCGTCTTCTGGATTTCAATCATCTGTTTGATCTTCTTTTACATGTTTCCTGAACTTATCAGCCTGGACAGAGTTTTACTGGTTTTTCTTGCGTTTTTACAGTTTGGCCTCTCAATGCCTTGGGGATGGAGCCCAAGTTCGCATTTCCACACTCAGCTAAACTGACAGGAATCATAATCGCTAACTGTTTGGTTGGAAGCGTTTTCTGTGACTACTTCTGGTATGCTAAACTCAAATTCAGTTTTATGTTTAGTTGTTCTTCTAAGCGAGTAAGTAAGATTGGTTTGATCTCCAATTTCAGGGCATTTGGTGTTGTATGGACCAATCCACTAGTGGCTGCACTTGGAATTTCCCTTACCATACCAATTGCCATGTTGGAGGACATGGTAATACATCGCCAACGCTATTCTGCAGTTTATCTTCTTGGTGCAGCTCAGGTGAACTTTTAGCAGAATGAGTTGGGAGTGCAACCTTTTCACAGTGTAGTATTTAATTCTTACTGTTTCTTCTTGCAGGTTTTTGTAGGATTTGTAATAGTTAACCTGTCAGATTGGATTTCCCAAAAGATCAAGAAGATAGCCCCTGAAATCCCAAGAATAAACATGACTTTCCTCCGCCCTGGATAATTTTGCCAACAACATTGGCCCTGTCAACTTCCTTGCTTGCTTGTTGAGCTCTTTCTGTTCACAAGTTGCAGGGCTAAAAGTAACAAATTGCACTTCATAAACTTCATGTATGAATGGGAAATTTGATTTTTAACCTTCCAGTTAAAATAGATATGGTGATTGCAGCAACATCAAGCAAGGGCCATATACACGCCCCGAAACTGTCAGTATAGAGTTGAAAGTATACTTGAGTACCTTGGAGAGTGTGCCATATCTCTAACATGTTTCTTCTGTTACAAAAAGACAGAAATCTGCAGCCAAATGGCTAAAAACAGCAAGCAGACAACTTTGTAAACAGATGCCAAGTTGCAACCTTACTGACCATTGATAAGTAGCACAAGCAGAGGGGATTTACAAATTTTACTGAAGGAGTTGCGTCTACTAGAGTTGAGAAGTTGCGGCATATAATTAAAACATTTATATCTTGAAACTAATGGAGTTAAATAGCATGGTGGTACTTAATATTTGGGACATAAAGACCATTTCACCCAATTTCACCGCTAGATTTAAGTTCCTTCATTGGCCAAATGATTTATTTGAAACACGTGATTTGCAAATTATATATGCAGTTGACAATTTACTCAATGCATATCTAAAGTAGAGAGACTGTGATTTTCAAAATAAAAATAGATTGGATAGGGGAACAAATGAGTTTGGTGGCTCGTTACAATACTTCTTGATGGATTGTCCATACACAATCTAGCATAGCATTTGGTCATGTGTAAGGTTGCTCAATCAGCACCAATATTATAAAAGATCGAAAGACCAACAGCAGCTTAACAAATTTGTATCAATCTTGACAAATTTGCAATAATCTAGCACAAAGCCAACTTTGAAACCCCTCCAAGAATCTGAAAGCTGAATTATGAGAAAACATAATCGATACGAGAAAAGGATGAGAAAAAATGGCCTAGTCATCATGGAATATCCAATAGTCCTGCTTCTCCATACAAATTTATAAAGGATGATCTTTTCCTAAAGCACCCTAATTGCAGAAAGCATTTTTCTCCATCCTTTTGAATTGGGACAATGATATCAGAAAAAAACGTTGATTACTTGCAATTATAGGATCCTAGGCTGAAGAACAAGGCGGGGGTTATCATCAACGAGCTATGCAATTTTCCTTCATTTGCTCTCAGGGGATATTTCCAACTTACCATTATACGGTTCTTCAGGCTTCTGTTCTGTGCGTCACTTATCACCGTTGCAACCAAATCCACTCACAGAGCAATGACATTCATGAATTTCCTTTTGGCAAATGCCAACCACCATTTATTAGGAGTCCCATTTGGTCTATAAGCAACACTCAGTAATCTCCCACTTGTTTCTTCTCTTATCTGCTTTAAGTAATTTCTAAATAGTTCTGCAATTATGAGTGCATAAACACAAATACCAAAAACCCAAGTCAGAAATAGTCGAGCAGCTGGTTCTCACAGGAAACCAGGATCCACATAGTAACAATCTCATGTTGAAAGTCTGTACTGAAGTTTCTTAATTATGCCAAGAAACTTAGTGAACAAGTAGAAATCTAGTTATTTGCCATCATGAAAGCGATGTTCCAAGCATAAAGCTAAACTCATGTGACTATCTAACATTATTGGTTCCAAGAAGACTTCAACAATGACAGCAGATGCAGAAATGATGCAGAACATGTCTAAAATAGAGATACAAAATATAGCGGGTGAAACTTGTTCATCTTCCATGAGTTTAACACAAAAATTGGAGCAAATATGAGAAAGAGTTTACCTGCTTCCTTCCTGGATTGAGGATCAATAAAAAGGCCAGGAAAGGGAAATCCAGACTCTCCAGGTACTGGAACATCCTCCAGACCCAAGTTAATGATTGCTTTAGTCCCTTCAGCCAATGTTCTGCAGCCCTCGAGTCTCTTTAATGCCACATTGATGTAGAATGTCAAATAGATAAGAAGCTTATCAGCTGAGCTCTGAATATCAAAGTTTCTAAAGAAGACATTGGCTCGAAAATATGTGATTGCTTCATCAGCAATATCGGTTCTATCTGCACAAACACACCACCATTGCTTCCATGTCAAAGACAGAAAAACATAGTAACAGCGGTATTTCACCCATATATACAAGCCCTAAACATCAAATACTCGATTAAAATTTAAACAATACAGGAAACATAAAAGTGAACCTTGTTCTGAAACTGGAGCAGGACCCTTAATATGGCTTTTCAAAGGGAGTAAAGGGCAACCACAAGCTTTTCTAACTCCCTCTTCATCAACAAAGCTAGAGTGATAAACCTGCAAAAGCAACCATTACTGCGGAAGCATGTTCACATTGAATCATTACATAAAACAGAACAAAAGATGAAACTTAATTCTATGACAGTAACTAAGACTTTTCATCTGGTGGCTAAAACCTCATTGATGCAACTAATGAACTTCACCACCAAACCAAATTTATTTAACCTTTTGCTCTTCATTCCTTTTCCCCATAATTCCAATCAAGGAATCATTCATCTCATTCTATAACAACAACAAAAACACATGCTCAGTCTTAAAATCCACATTAACCACTTGCCATCCAAGAACCAAGATGCTTTCACCATTAGCAACGATCATTGGTGATCCGAAAATCACAAGATTATAGAAAATGTAATGCTAAACAATATCCTAATTCACGTACCATTTCCGGATCGATAAGATCCAAGACTTCTACAATACCTCACCTGAAACAACAACCACAAAAGCTTCGAATTTACGACCTTGGCAAGTAAACATCAATTCATTCGCCAACAAAACATTAACGACACTAAACGGACAGAAAATCCTCAACCAAAATCGACCCAGAAGGGGACATAGAGTGACTAGCCTAAGAACATGTTAACAAGATCCAATCACTGATGGTTTTGTAATCGACTGTAGATTACCAGATCAAATAGAAAAGAAGAAGCAGATATTTAAACGGAGGAAGAGTAAAGATTAGAACTTTGCCCTTAAGCCCCTGAATTTATCTGAAATTTCAATGAGAAGAACCAAAAGACAAGGTTTTTCAAGGGTAAAGATTAGATTTTTAAGATCGTCGGTTTGGTGGTTGGGGCTTTCTTCTACGAATAGCATACAGATTCGCATTTACGCGGAGACGAAGCTCTTAAACGACGTCGTTGGGAATAATTTAAAACACAAGTTTTGACATTTTTCCCTATATTTCCCTCTATAGTTTTGTTTGATTCCCTCAAACTCACAAATCTAAAGTTCTCTTTACAAGTATACTAAATTAGTGCTAATATTATTTTTATTAAAATAATTTTTATATTATATTAATCAAATTTTCCAACAAAAAATATAATAAAAAAGAATGCATTTGCTTAATAAATTTTGATATTTTGTAAATATAATTCATAAAAATTTTAAAAATAAAACCAATTACGAATATTTATTATTAAAATTATATTAATTATCCATCGGCCTATGGCCCGATCAACCCGAGCTAAAAGTGGGCCAGACAGAACGGGCCGGTTTGATTTTGCTATCCCTAAAATTGATTTGAGTTTAATGTTTAACTTGTTTTGGTTGGATTTGAATTTGAATTTTTATTTATTAAAATTTTAAAAGTTTTATACTCAAATCTTTTAAATTAATCAAAATATTTTTATTTCTCTTGTTATCTATTAAACTTTTAAAAATTTTATGATCGAACTTTTCAAATCAATTTAAAGTTCGAACATGTTTATTTTTTAAGTTTAATTAGATTTTAGAGCGAACTCGAGATTATAAAATTATTATTTCGAGAATAGACTAAGACCATTATCATTCTTACTTTAAAGCAATTTTATTACAAAGCCTCTTACAGTGGCCGAGTTCTTGGAGTGGGGAGACATAGGGTTAAAAGGTCTTGTGTTCGAATCCCTTACTTATACTCTTTCGTTCGAGCCTGTCGTATAGGACTTGTTTAGTGAGGAGTATCCAATCGGTATGATTTGTAGGCTATTTTGTCAATTCAAAGATTTACTCAGTACGCAGCAACTGCGGGTTTCTCCCTTAAAAAAAATTATTACAGAAGTGATGCCAATTTAATCAAATTTTACATATTGCTTATAGAGTCATCAAAGACAATAAGTAGGTTGAAGAAGAAGATACAGAGCAAAATCCTGAAGTCTGTAAACATTTAAATGTAAAGACAAGAAATTTGCAACTTCAACAACAATCTAACTTCTCCCAGAAAAGCAAAACCCTTAATAGATTACAACCCTTACAAATCATCAATGGATGCTTAGAAGAAGGATTACACAGACCTGATTTTGGTTCCATGGAAAAAGAATGACACTATCACTTCTAGCTGTTTCCTTTTCTATAATGTGAACAAAGAGATGTACAGCTCCGATCATATAATGCTGCCTCGCTGTTGTGCGAGCTCATGAATGTCCTTGACAATGTCGAACACAGCTTCTGGTTGAGCCAGTTTAAGTGCATTCTCTGACGTTGTCTTGAGTTCATCCTTCTTGGTGCTGAACCACTCTGTCACAATTCCTGCTGTTTCTTTCGGACTTCTTGTGAAAACACCAGCCCCATTTTCCACAACGTAAGGCACATTGCCCTCCTCCTGGAGAAACCAAAGTCGGAAGGAAAATATGATGAGTATAATGTCGGGTTCGACCTGAAACCCGCTCCAGGTCGAATTCTATACCTAGCTACATCAACTAAGCAACTGCAGGCACACAACTGGTGTTAAAACTTACTTGTCCAGGAATGTAGTCATTGAGAATAATAGGAAGTCCTCTGATCAATGCCTCTGCAATTGTACCAGGCCCAGCCTGAATCACACAGATAACAAGAAATTTTGATTATATATATCAAAGTTTATTAGATGTAAGGAAAAGGGTATCTTTTTTTTAATCATACCTTAGTGATTATGCAGTCACAAGCTCCCATCCATTTCTCCATCTTTGTCTCAAATCCTCTGACCTGCAATTCAGAACAGAAGTGTGATTTTAACATAAACTTGTACGAATGGAAAATGTTACTGGGAAACAAAACAAGTACCTTTACTGGGATCTTCCAGTTCTCAGATTCCAGTGTGGATTTAAGAACCTTATTGCGACCGCAGATTATGATTAATTGCCCAATTGGTTTTCCACTTTCTTTATCCTGAAGTGATTGTCCAAGAGCATTCGCTGTTTTACCAACAGGTCCCATACCCTCACCTCCTCCCATCAGTAAAACTGCAGGCAAATCAGGGTCCATTTCAAGTTCTGCTCTCAACTCATTCTACACCACAATGAAAAGAATCCACATTAATCATGAACTCCATTGAATATTTGTTCATGTTAATTACAAAGTATGTACCTTGGAAATAACTGCACGAGCAAAAGATGGCCGGATTGGCAACCCGAAAACACGAATTTGAGACTCATCTAGTCCATCCAGGGCAGCCCTTTTTGCTACCTCCTTTGATGGACAGTAACATCTGTTAACTCTAGGATGAAACCTGAAATAGTTCCAGTAATGTCAGGTAATGTTCTTGGTCAAAATTTCATGCATAACGTGTACTCACATCCCGTTCTGGTCGCAGAATAGATGAAATTAATCAAAGAACACAGGATAGATAAAAAGAGATCATATGCATAAACTAACCATGTAGGGTGGCAGGAATTAAGGTCTGTGATGACTGTTGCAAAAACCACTTTCTTTTGAAGGCCTTGCCATTTGAGAACCCACAAAGGAATGTGCTGCATCAAGGGATGAACACTGATGATTACGTCTGGCTTGTACTCCATTAGACCGGCTTCCACTTCCCTTTTCAATCATACAAAAATCAGAATAAGAATTAGAAATTTGCATTAAAATATGACCACCAATCTTGGATTCATTCTTCATTTTAGCTTCAACTTGTTAATTTATAAACTTAAGTATCAAGGTATGATCATATGAATAACAAATAAAAGTTCCTGATCAGAACCCCAAAACAGGCAATAAGAAGAAACAGAAGAAGAAATGGAAGTACTTGGCATAATAGGCAGCGATTGCAGCGAGATAGCAGCCGTGTATCCATCTGGGAGAGGTGCTGTGAAATGCAACCTTCCATAGTTGAACATGCTTCAACATAAACTTGTATTGTCTTTCCATGTCATTCAAAGGCCAGCCTGTGTACTCTTTCCAAACATCCTTCACAATCACCTGAAACCAGAAGGGTTTAGGCTCAATTCCTGAATTTATTATGGTGGGGAAACAAAAAGATCAAAAATTTTACATTGAAGTCACAAACTTTGTTGTTAAAACTGGTTCTCAAAACTTTTCAACAATGTAAACTAGAGCAGAAAAAAGGTGAGGAGGAAGAAGAAGGTGAAGTCCTTGAAACAAGGTAAAAACATTATAGAACAAAATATGACTTCTAAGATATTCCAAAAGTGGAGGAAGATGCGTGAAGGAATTCAAATGATTGTCAGAAAGCTCTCTTGTCACTAAAGGTTGATCAATGGTGAAAATACAGTTAGAGAGGTAATGATAAAAGAAGAAGCATATGAATCCAAGCAGAAGAAAGTGATACGCTAACGCTATCGACCAAAATCTGAGTTAACGCACTTTCTCTTACGTGCAAAACAGAAGAAAACACCTCGGGCAAGAAAATTGAAGGATTAGAACTTGAGAAAAACAAGAAAAGAATGGAAATAAACATTTTGGAACAAGAAGATCAAGAACTGTAAGTAGTTCTTCTAAGTACCCTATATTCATCACCAAACTCGAGCTTGAAAGCGTCGCGAATGGCTTCAGCAGAGGCACGATGACCACCACCTGTGTCACTCATAAGGATCAACACGTTCTTGGTTCTCTCAGCACCCATCTGAACAAGTTCCATGTTCCGATCATCGTCCTCGAAATCATTTCCCATCTCCTGAACATAGCACCTCTTACGGTGGTTGTGGCTGCCGAAGCTTCCGTTGCCGCCACTGGAGCTAACATTCCCATACACTCTCCGCAACACCTCCCTAATGGACGTCTTCTTCCGAGACGCCACTTTCACAATCATATCCGTACAACCACCAAAAGATCACAACCCAAATGAAGTAACACCAACCTTACTACCAACTTTTAGCAGATGTGCGCGTGTGTGTGTCTCTATGGAGGTGATACTGATACCGAGGTATCGAACTATACTGAAAGAAGCAGAGAAAGATAAAAACAGAGAGAACCCAGATAGGAACTGTCGGCTAAACCACCGTCCAGTCTCACGAAACGGGAATTCTCCGGCAGAGGAGGGAAAGATTGAGTCTTTGAACGGACGAAGAATGGTAGAAGCTAGAGAGAGAACGACAAGTTACTATAATAATCGGCTGCTGTTTAAGGTTTGTTTTCTGTGTCTTCGTCTACAAAACTATGGGGTATTAGATTCGTTGTTTGACGAGTGTTTATTGGGTTGATTCTAAGGAATTATGCTTTTGGCTTGGGACTTTGGATTTGAGAAGTTCAAGTTCATAGCCGTCAGATTCGCATTTTTTACTTCGAATGTTCCAACTTCCAAGAGGTAGATTCGAATCTTGGGTTGTGCAACTGTGTTTGACTTTTGGGTCATTGAGTTTTGTATTTTATTTATTTAATTTAATTATAAAAAATTTTAATCTACTAATTCTAAATTAATTTACTCTAATAATTTTATTATTAATAATTAATTAACAATTTTTTATTAAACTTTAACTTCTTCGAAACAGTACTATTAGTGTTGTAATAATGTCTCTTTCACTCTTGTCTTCGATGTTTTGGATTCTTACATTTGCCTCGGCTAAGAAGTTAACTTGTACTATGTGAAGACTCATTTGCCACAAAAGTTAGATGGATTGGCTTTGTTTTAAAGTTAGTTATTAACTACCATTCCAACATTGATAAGTGCCTTGAGTGCTAAGAAAAGGGTGTACAAAAGTCAATCCAACGTATGTGATCTATTGAAAAAAAAAAAAGAGACATGACTATAAACAACTTTGAAACACAAACTACATGTAGCAAGCTAACGAAGAACAAGCTCACGATTCATTAATATATCAAGTTAAAAGTGTTGTACTTTCTAAAAGAAGCATTTGTTACAACTTACAAGGAACAAGCAATCTTCTCTATCAAATTTGTTGTTCCTTAACGTGAACTAAAAGGCTGGAGGCTATGTATTCTTAGCTTTGGACAATAGCTCCAATCTTACAGGAAAATACAGTCGATGAAGGTGTAGGGAAAGTGTTGATTACTTGCAAGTTAGAATATATTTTGTTGTATTGCATCTTATAAAGCTATGTTACAAGCTAGTATCAGTCAATTACCCTTGACAATTTTGCAATTAATGCATACTGGAGTATCGAAAGAAATCAGTACATTTTGGGTACGATGAACAAAAACTTGGGAATCTTCAAATCCCAGAAGCCATTTGCTTATACAGTCGTTTGGTGACAGCGAGTTGTGTCTTGTTTCTATATGAATTTGTTGGCAATGGCGTGCTTTCTTAATCTTTATCAGAACTTTCGACGCGATAAGAGCCTGTGTACATGTTTTGTTCTTCACGTGGGTATTGATAAGAAGGTAGTTTAAGTCCGGCCTGTGTCCCGTTGGGCTGAAATAATTTTATCAAGTTTGGTTGGATCGAATTTCGAATTGAATTTAGATTTAGAAGATTTATCCCTTGATTCTCTATAAAATGTGAAACAATTTTAGTTTACGTCTCATTTGGCAATCAGCAGATTGTATTAGCTATTAACTAATTCTATCAGCAGTTAGCTAACAGTGAATTAATATAATTAATTTGACCAACAGATAACATCAGTTGTTTATTTAAAGATAATCGGTAAAATTAGTTGTTTAGAATTAACTGTTTAGGTGTATAATGACTTATAAGTGTATAACTTAAAACAAGAATTTATAAGAATATGAGTATTATATCTTAGTATTTGTTTGAATATTTTCATAAGAATTTAGATAGAGCAAAAGAAGTCAATATCATCACTTAAAGCAAAGATTTATAATAATCGAAGAAGGGCGTCTAACTGTCATTAAACTATAAACAATATTATCACGAATAGTTATCATATCCCGAGTTCTTAGTTCTTCAACACCTTTTTGGTGGTAGCTACTAATAAACTTAAATTTGTATGTCCGATTAAAAGAATGAAATTTATCAAAATTGGATAAACTTAGTTCTATTTCTATTTATATCTTTATCTCTATTTCTATCTCTATCTCTATTTCTATCTCTTTAGTAATTTGTAATAACTTTTGGACACAATCATCTTTTTGTCCCTTAATTTTTCAGCCGCTATTTAAAAACGTTCCTTATAATAACGTTTTCAAAAATAGCGGATTGAGTTCAATCCGCTAACCCAATTCTTTAATTACCAAACATGATTATTGGCTGTTTGATGTAATCAAACAACTAAAAAAACTAAATATTTCTTAATCTGTCAAAAAATAGCTGATCAGCTATTTGTCAAATAAGGCCTTAACATTTTTAAAAATACGTCATTTTGGTCTTTAAATTTTAAAAATTTTAAAATCAAACTAAAATATCATACTTAAAACTTAATTTAAGTCAACAGATTTAACTTAAATAGATTGAACTTCGAGTTAGACTTAAATCTCTTTTTCAACATTAGATCTCTAAATTTAATTATTTTGATTCAAATTAAATTTTTTAAAATAAAATAATATTATTTTAATTAAAAAATTAATCTTAATTATGCTTGACATGAGTTACAATCAAGCTTGATCAGACTTTAAACTGTCTAAGCTTAATCAAGTTCAAACTTGGACCTGAAGTCTCAGGCTTGATTGGACTCAAACTCGGCTTGTTGTCAAGCCTACTTCAAAGAAATTTACTCTGTTTCTCTTTTTATAGAGGGCTTCAATGTCAAAGACATTCTCTCATTTTATAAAACTCTTAAATTATATGAAAATCCTTAAACTTTAGAGTAGGAAAAGGATTTCATTTAAAGCTAATATGAATCTTGATTTAATGTTATCTGAATAAATATTTTCTAAAGTGATAGTTAAGCATCTGTAAAGTTATTTTCAAAGTAATGATCTTTTGTTAAAGAAATTGATTAAAAATTTTAATTTTAAAGATTAAAAAATCAAAAATTTTAATTAAAAATTTTTTACTAAACAATTGATTATAAAAAGTTTAAAAATATTGTAATTCTAAAAAATTAAAGTAACCATTAATTAAAATGAATAAATGCATATTCTCATGTAATTACAAGATACATATATATTTTATTATTATTTTGAAAAATTAAGAAATCCATTTTAATTTGAGGTTTGGTAAAGGAAAGTAATGGTTTGATATATTTTTTTGAAACATTTATATTATCATGTAATTAAAATATCAAATAACTTCTTATTTATTCAAATAATTTGCATACTAATAAAATGTTGAGTCAAATTTGAATTTAAAAATCCACCCAAGACTCGACTCAAGCCTCTACTTTAAAATGACCTTATTTTAGCAGGCTCGTTCGACAGAGCCTGACCCGACTTGAAATCTTTGTTCATTTTTACTATTTTTTCACTAAAACCCTAAACTCTTTGTATTCTTCCTAAATTACCTTAATAATAACTTTCCTGTATTACTATCATATCCCAACTTTTGCATTTCATTTTCCAATACTAAGAGTGTCAACGGGCCGAGCTAGGCCTGGCTGTCGATGGCCTGGCCAAAAAAATTTGCAGGCAAACCAGAATGATTCGATTTGTGGCCTAGCCCGAGCAGGCTAGAAACAGCCCGTGGCCTGCCTACGGGCCTCAGTGGGCCTGATCGTTTAATATATTTTTTAAATTTGTATATATTTATTTCAAGAGAATTTTAAAAAGTTGTAGCTGTATTTTTTAAAATTCTTAAATTATATATATTTATTAAAAATATGTAGCAATAATAACGTTGTCATAATTATTCCCTACAAACAAGAGACATTAAATTTTAATTTTGTAATTTTATAATAACTATTAATTACAATGTAAATGTAAAAAAGTTATTATCTAAATATAATGAATTTATTTCAAATATTATTTTTACATGTTTAATAAATTATTATATTTCTTTTAATATTATTTTTAAAAAATAAGTTTATTAGGTTTATAATGCAGTATTTTCAAACTTTTAATGTTTTATAAATTATGTATAAAACTCAATTGATGTAGTTATTGTTGATTTTTTTACTTGTATAGTTGTATAAATATTATTGTCTTTTCATATTATACCTATTATTAAATAATCATTGTAAAATTTTATATTTTTATTACACATATTAAAAGAAATTAATTAATATCATAATTAATCTTAACGCATTTAAACTTTTTTATTTTATTTTTCACATTTACACAATATATACATTATGCATATATGTATTTATATTAATCTTAAATAAATTAATGACTTTAGTAATCCTAATGTATCAATTCCAAAACAATATATAAGTCATTGAGTTATAAAAAAATACGTATTTATAAATACTTTTGATATGTTTTATAAATTATTATTTTTATTACTTTCGAAGTTAGTTCTTTTACTTTTTTTAAATCATTATATTCTAATTAATCTAAATCTATATTCATAACTTTTTTCTTCTTTCTAAATTCTAATATTAGAAGATTCATTCTTAAGTCACTCTAATTAAAAGTTTGTTAAGAGTAATTTTTCACTTGAAAACCTTGATACAAGCTTAACTTTAAATCCTTCTCATCCTTAGAGTGTTATAAGCATACTATATTTCATAAAATTTATATAATTATCAACTTTTTTCTTTTTAATATATATTATGTCACAAATTTAAAATATAACAACATATAATTATCATATAATATATAAAGTTATTAATTTTATGGAATATTAAATTACAAAATATTTATATCTTTTTGTTTAAACCACTTAATATTTCATTTGAATAAAACTATAAGTCATTAAATGAAAACGTAATATCACTAAGTTCTTAATGTTTTAAGTAATATTTTAGGTATAATGAGCTAAATATTAAACCAATTTGTGTTAAAAGTCATTAAGTTAGGTTTAGATTGAAGGGTGCTACATACATTTATATATCATTAATGAGAAAATATATTTTAAAATTAAAAATTTGAGATATATTTATTGGTATGATTAAATAGGAATTTTAATTCAATTGATTAGAAATTTGCATGAAAATTCATTAAGTTAATAGTTATAGTTAAGAATTTCAATTCAATTAATTATGAAATTTAAATTTACTTAAATAATTTATTAATTATCATAAGAGAGAATTGATAAAACTAAATTCATTAACTATAGAAAATTTTATTGTATACGAATGATTAACTAAATCATTTTACAAAAAATGATACAATTTACAAAATTAAGATAATATCATGCTAGGTTGAATAGACTGGAGAGTGGAGACTGAGAGAGCATCATGTAATTGAATAATTGTACTTGTTGGTAAGATCGTCAACAGCTTGGATCCAATCATCTGTATGTACAAACATTATATTTAGTAATATAATATTAAAATAAAAAGAATATTTAGTGATGTAATATTAAATAAAATGAAAATTAAAAATACCTTCATCTTTCATATATTTGATCAAAATAACCTTCAATTGGTTGATTAATTTCACTAGTCCCCTCCACGTTAATACCTGTGACTGTAGAAAAATAAACAACACAATATTAGGTAAGATAATATAAAGATAGATAAAATAAATATTTAAAAAGAAAAGAATTTACCATCAATATTTTTATTATTTAACCAACTTTGAGCATACATAAGTGTTTCCACAATGCGATAATGAAGTCGACCACGATAAGGAGTAATGACCCGACCACTAGTACTAAATGCATACTCTGAAGCAACGGTGGATGATGGAATAGCTAACAAGTCCTGTGCAATGTTTTGCAAGATTAGATAATTCTATGCAGACGTCTTCCACCATGACAATATATCAAATGACTCATCTTCAGTTTCAGGAACACAATCTGCAGAAAAAATATTTATCTAACTCCATCGTATTGTAAGAAATCCAAGCCCTTTTTTCTTTCAAAAAATTTGAAAGAGAATCTATCAATAATGGGTCAGAAGAAAAGGTCGAACTTGAAACTGAAGTATGAGTTGAACTGCCTGCATCCTAATCATAAGTTTGTTGCATTATGACTTCATAATCATGAAACAATTGATGCCATAATTGTTTCATGGTATGTAGACGCTCTTAAGCTTCACTACTGTATAATGCATTATAAATATATTCAACCATGTCCATCTTGTATCTCAGGTCCAACACATATACTACTGCAACAATATCTTCAACTTTAGACCAATAAGAATTAAACTTCTCTGCCATCCGCTATGTCATAGTCTGAATCACTGCATTGGAGTTCAACGTCTATAATGATAAAACATGCTTTATGTTGGACATAGTGCTAAAGATACTGTGCGAAGTTGGATATTTTGTTCCCAAGAATAATTCAGTCCAATTATTGAATAAACTTCATACAAAGTTCTCTAGCCAAGTCCCATTGATCCTTAGATGATACGCAAGTATACTGAGAATTTCTTTCGATTAGTCTAATAAACAACTGAGCATATAGGATTACCGACTCTAACATTTTAAAGGTTGAGTTCCATTTGGTAGGACAATCTAAAACCAACTTCTTTAAATTTGGAATGCATAAAATTTGTGCACCATCTTCAAAAGTTATAACTCTTTTAGGAGTTGCACTCTAATATAAAACATTATTCCGAATACACTATACTGCTTCCTTTATTGTCTCCAACCCATCCTTCACAATCAAGTTAAGAATACGAGCAAAACAACACATATGAAATAACTTTCCTCCACCCAATAAGCTCCCAACCTGCATCTTACTCTTCAACTTCTAAATCATAACATCATTTGTGCTACAATTATCGACTGTGATGGAGAATACTTTGTTGTGGACCTTCAA
Organism: Erythroxylum baracoense; assembly: GCA_025629805.1. Lineage (NCBI taxonomy): Eukaryota > Viridiplantae > Streptophyta > Magnoliopsida > Malpighiales > Erythroxylaceae > Erythroxylum > Erythroxylum baracoense. The sequence continues at coordinate 700,429 of JAOTAY010000190.1, forward strand.
ATCTATCAAACAATCTTTCAACACGTTTGCCAATTTTTCTATATATGTGGTAAACATGTTTTGTAAAAATTTCGAATGAGGAGACTTAGGGAGAGTCGTTGAGAGATTAGAGAATATGGATTTGGTAAAAGATCTTATGATGCTTATTTGAGGTTGTAGAACTTAAGAATCCTACTGTTTGCAGAATTTAGGAATCCTATACAAAAACTCCAAGCTTTTTATACAATAACGCACGAGGGCCTAGAGAAGCAATTAGTGCGGACCTACATCATGATGCTTTAATTTGTTGGATTCTTAGGTTATAACACAAAAGTATAGCAGAAAAAGGTGTACTACAGAATTATTCCATTCACAAGGTGTCAAGGAAAGTAAGGGCAAAGTCCCAGCACCTTACTTTAAATCGAAAGAGGGGAAGAAAGACATAAAATTGACAATGAAATGGTAATAATATCGACTAACTTTCACAATCTAAGGCTTGTTCATCTCCAGTAACCAATAAGTTTGTATCGCTCTCAGCGACAAACTTTAGTCTTAATCCCTCTTAACTAGACCTAACAAGAGAACCACAAAAGTTTTCGAAAGGTTCTTAACTAGACTACTTCTTAACCATACAAAGGATGAAGCAAAAAAAATTGAAAAAGGCTTTTTGAAAAGTTGATAGAGAGTTGCCATGACTAATTATTGTCACCAAGGAGGGTAGAAGCTTTTAGTTAGTTTAGTTTACCTTACTTCTAGAAACTATAAATTTTAAATTGTCACAATGTCTTTTGACCCTATTCATAAGGCTAAAAAAGAAGGAAACTATATTCCCCTATTGGTCATAAACATAGCTCTAAATATGTTTCACAAGTATTTATGTGAGTGAAAGTTGATTACAGATCAACTAGGATCTCTAACACGTTACATAGAGAAATAATATATTAACTATTGCACATTCACTCCTTATACTGAGATTCAAATGACAAATTGTATAGACTCCTAAAGCATCAAGATGGCATCAGTAAGCAAGAAACTAAACAAATATAAAAAATGTGACTGTGACTCTAGTCTGAGACTATATAGTCCCTTTATGCACACAAAAGTCACCAAAAGCAACACAGAGAGTACAAATGCCTAAAACATATCATTTTTCTGGTTAAAACTCCAAACAAAACCCACAATGTACAATTAAAATAATTACAAGTATAGAAATACCCTGGTTATTCACAATAAATCTCAATGATCTCTACAACATTTCATCAAATAGATTATAAGCACTATCCTATATTCCCAATATTAACATACAAAATTCTCAAATTAGCCACATCATGTCTTAAAACAACCAATTAAACCAAATTGATCAAGAGAGAATGAGAGAATACCTTATTAACAAGATGTTTACATTTCTACAGAATTTGATCTATATTCATAAGGTTGTAAATTGTGTTGGGTTCTATATAGGTACGCTATTAGTTTTATGACTCAGTTGAGCTTATTACTAAAAATATTACCTAGAAATTTATAGTTATTTGACTTTACATAAGGTTACTAGTTAAGCCTCTTTTCTCTTCTTTCCTGCAGGTCTTCAAGAATGGAGTCCAGTTGTCTTCAAACCTTTCCTATGCACTGGGATATCTTACTAATGGAAGGTTTTTGTTTGTTTATCCTATCTAGGATCAATCACACAGAACAAATAGTTGTTCAGTTCATAATTTCACAAAGTTATATTGGGCCTTATAAGCCTAGGGTCAAGAGGAAAAACACTATGAAACACCTGCTAGAATTTTCTGCTGGAAAAACTTGCAAACAATCTGAAAATGACGTAATGTCATCCCTTATGACACCTTGTTAGCCAAAACATTTTTCAAATGAACACAGTTAATTAGATTCACCAACATTTGAAGGATCAACTTCCATTTCATCCGATCCACTTGTTCTATATGGTGACTTGTTTGATATCAAAGAAATGTTACAGGATGAAAGTACCAAGCATCTTCTACAGACCTTGGCTACTTCATGGTGGCATTCTCGTGTTGTAACTTGTGGAAATCATGTTACGATTCCATTATTCGACACAAGTCTATTTGAGTCCACCAGCAACATTATCAGATGAAACAATTCAGATAAGAAGTATGTCATACTGTTAGTAGTGTGCCCTAGGCCAATGGATATTTGTGATTCATGTATTAACATTATGACTTGTTAATAATATA
>JAOTAY010000190.1:702720-735866 GCA_025629805.1 Erythroxylum baracoense
TTTTCTCTGTTTTTTGCTATATTTTCGTTTACTTCCTGTCCTGTTAGTGATTGAATGGCCATGTTGCCTGGTGGCTCCGCCACCACCGCCCATGAGCAATTCAATTGTTACCCTCCATTTACCACAAAGTACTGTGAACAGACAGTACATTCATGAGGCTTGCCCTTCTCCAACCAAAACCAGACAACATCATGTTCATCCTCTATAACAATGAAAGGCATCAAACCATGTTAAGTAGATGCAAACAATTGCAAAAAGTTTACGTCCTTTAATGTAACATAGAACGCATCAAAGTATATCATGAAAAAAGAATTATAGTGATTTAGAGATTGAGTAGGATAACTCACCTCCAGGACATCCATCTATTTTCTTGTCATAATATGATTTGATAACGGCAGATGCTTCCTACAAGCACAAAATAACTGAAAAGGTGAGAAAAGCAAATATACATAGTGCAAGATAATCTATTCTACATGCAAACAAACATGGCATCCTCTCGATTTGTACAAAGGATAGCAAGAAAGTAAGCAGGTAAAAGCTAGGGAACCAAGAACTTCCATCTAAAGAGCAGGCAACTAAAAGATTCATAATAGTTGAGTAAGAGGATCAACATCAATATGTACCAGAAATCCTGAAAACTTCATGAGAGGATGAGATCAATAAAATTATATAAATTACTAGCTATATAACACGAAGACAACAAGATACCAGATCTTTACAAACATTTTCTGATTTCCAACAATCAACTAAACAAGACTGACTGTCCCACCAATCAAGCAATTTTCTTGTAATAAAGATAACAATTGATGAACGCTCGCTATCCATTTTCTAGATCTACCTAACCCCCAGATGCGGAGACGCCCAAGAACAAGAAGGAAAACTCAACACTGTTGAATAAAACTTAAAAGAAGTTTCTTTGACAGTGAACACTTACATTCAAACATTCAAACTCTCTGCTACTTGGCAACAATAATTTAATAGCTCCTTGAAAATCACAAACAACCATCAATTTGTACATAATTCAGAAAAAACGCACTTCATCTTAACTCCCTTTACTTTCAGAGCAACATATTTAAAAGCCAAACTTTTCCTCGTTTCCTCTCTTCCAATTGCAAACTCCTTCGGAGATACCCTTGCTAACACAAAACTTCTTCATACTCATCCCAAACGATATTAAACCCCCCAAAATCAAACAAAAAGAAGTAGGAAAGAAAACGTTTTCCTATTAATTCTCGAAGAAACCCAGAAGAGAAACTCAAAGATAAAACAAAAAAGAGAAATTGAAGAGAAAAGAACTAACCTCTAAGAATTTAGCTTCTTGCTCGAGCCGTTTGACATCTGTTTGTATTCGATGCTTTCCTCTGGTATCAGTAACATCAGTTAAGGAGTGGACACGAACAGAGAGATGAGCCAAGGAAGGAAGAATACTCTAGAGAAAAGAAGAGGGCAAAATCGACATTAAAATTAAAAATATTAGCTAATTACGTTGAAACGTTGCTGTAAGGTAGTTCTTCAAAATCAACTGGTTGGGTTGAATCAACCAACCCAATCAGCTGATAACCAAACTACTCAAACAGCTTTTTGATAAAGTCAATAAGCTAATTTGGGTCAATAAGCTATTTTTTGGCTGATCAACCAACAACCAAACAAGGCCAATGTCTACTTAATCGAAGTGGAGTGGAAACTACATTGCCTTATTTGAGAGTGGTCCCATTGTTAGCCAGGTTTTAGATTTAATTAAGCACTGTCAGAGAAGTGCTGGTATCACCATCCACTTACGGTAACATACAAGTTAAACACAACCACACATTTTTTCTACAGAAAGTGATCTTTCAAAGATAACCCCACTTAGTATGTTTTAGGTTTGTCTTATTACATGTGTAGCTACTCACATTGGTTGTCCAAGTTCCAATCCCATTCGAACAATGACATCTTAATTCTATAACCCACTTACTTGTATATGACATCTCATAATTCTTTGTCATGGGTCACATTTGAACTCAGGATTTGTGTTGATGAAGGTACTACATTTTTGGACTTCGACATATGGCTTGTCTTGTTTACCTTTGTTCAGTTGTTTCTTAGCTTGGTCTATTATATGCTGTAAAGGGTTCATGTATAACTCAACTTTCTTTGCTTTCTTCTACAAGTCTATCTTCTTACTCTTGCTAGTGAATCAATCCAAACCTTGTCATTTCATTTTTCCCATGATCCTTGCTTTCTGTTCTTTTTCTTGTCTTTGTTGTTTTGAGTTTGCAAGATCACTAAAATTGTTGGATGACATAAAATTGGAAACCAAAATTGTTTTGAGTATCCAAGATCACAAACTTTGTTGCTTATTCTTTTTAGATGACATAAAATTGGAAACTAGAAAATAAAATGGGGATGTATCTTATCTTGTGAGATTCCCATTTGGATGCATGAAATGAAGTGCCCTTTTAGATTGTAAACTTGATCTTATCCTTTGCATGCATATCATGCATGTTGCTTTCTATATTTAGGGAAGTTCTTGGTATTGAAAATTGTAACATCTCTATTTTTTATATTTCCAACAAAGGGAGAAAAGAAATAAAGATGGAGAAAGGTGAAGAAAATCCTGCTTTGTGTAGGATCACAACTACTTAATCATTGGTTTGTTGTTGTAATATAAAACTAGAATCACAAGGAAGGTTGGCTTTTAAATTACTCCTTTAACCATGATTAAGCTTGGTTTCTAATAAATTTGACTTATTCTTAAAAAATATTAATCATGAATTTTTTATTTTTTGATTGGGTTAACTTTTTTTTTTAAATTCAAAATTTGCTCAATTTTATAATTATAGGTTGAACTTTAAAAAGTAACAATTAAATGCTTAAACTTTTAATTTTTTAAGTTCTAGTATGACCTTAAGTTTTTTGTTAAGTTTGTTAACGTGACTTGTCACGTGTTCTAAAACCCTTAATACACGTTTGTTAGCCAAAGTTAACACAACAAATGAAGGTTAATGAAACTACGTCGTTGTTAAAAATGAAATCCTTAAATTAGTTTACGCAACTTCAACCCTTTTGTTCTCCTGATACTCTCAGTTCTTTGTTTGTTGTTTGTTCTTTCGACGCCCCAAGCTACTCTCGCATTGCAACTCACCACACTAGCATGTCCTTGTGTTCTCCCAACACCCTCAGCCCTTCACAACGACATCATTTCATTAATCTGATTAATTGTGTTAATTTTAACTGACGTGTATTAATAGTTAAGATTTTTGAAAAATGTGGCAAATCACGTTAGCAAACTTAATGGAGACACTAACATTGAGCTATAATTGAAAAATTTTGAAAGTTTGAGCATTTAATTGACATTTTTTAAAGTTTGAACTATAATTATAAAATTGAGCAAAGTTTGAGATTGTTTTAATTTACCCTTTTTGTTATACATAAAAGAAAGAAAATCAAGTAATAACTCATAACTAGATCATTTGCTTCAATAATGACTCCTATATTGCTTGTCCATTTGTAACTCTTTCAACCCTAAACAATAGCATCCAACAAAAGTCCAAAAACTAATATTTAATTTTCCACATTGTCTAATTCTAGTTATTCCCCAAATGTAGTGTTGTAATGAACAAACAAATTTTCTTGTTAGGTCTTGTTTGTCTCAAACAATAAAATAAAATTTTCCTCACAACCAAACACCAACTCAGTTGATTCCCCAATCACCAACAAACTAGCTCAAGAAATCTCTCTCAACAAAGTGACCAAGTTTTGCACTCCCCACTCTATTCTCTTACAATCCATCTTTGCCTACAACAAATGCCAACCATTCCCATTGTCAGCAAGTGGTGGGTGTGAGTGTCACCTAAAGAAAGTACACAGAGCATGTTCTCAGACACCATGAAAAGGTTAAAGTGGAAGCAACGGAGGAATTATTCTTACAGTCAAAGATCGTACGAACTATATGAATATGGAAGTGGCGCGTGTAGTCACGAGAGGAACAAGAGAGTAGATTAGCAGTAATTAAGGTTGGGGAATAAAAAATCTTGAGATCTTGTAACACTCACTCCCGAAGTACCAAATTAAAAGCATCATGAGGAGGAGGCCAATACACCCTCGACTCTATTTGCTGAGAATTTGATAGTTCCTTCAAATTTCCCTCAAATTCCACAAAGCCCCCAAATTTAGGGTTCTTTCATTTCAAATCCTGCACCTGATTGTCCTGTAAGCGTTTTCTTCTTTCTCATCCTCAGCTTGGGTGTAAATTTTCTTATCCATATATGAATAAAGGTTGAATCTTTATGGCCCTACACCTGTTTTATGAACTTCACTTGTACTGTTCATTCTGCTTCAGTTCTGACTTTGATCATAGTGTGATTAATGATTTTCATTTGTGGGCATACCTTTAAATGGTTTTTCTTGGTTTCGATTGATATATCGGTTAGTTGGTAACAGTCGTTGGTTTCGTTGCCTATCCACACGGTTGCTTGTTGATAATTATCGAGTGGGCCTTACTTGTTGAATGGTTTACATGTAGAGAAACAGGTTTCTGGCTTTTGCATGTCATTTGGAGATAGAATGAACCAACGTCATATGAATTCCCCATGTTTTTAATCTAGCATGCCAATGTGGGTGAAACTATGAAATATTCGTAATGGAATTTATTTATTTGTAGAAGATTATAATGGACATGATGAGAGCAAGTTTGAAAGATTGGAAGATATGTATGTATGTTAAAACTTCTCTTTTGTGTACTGCAGATATTCTTCTAATGCCAAGGGAAAAGCTCATACTTATCTGTCAATATGGTGGTGAATTTGCAACTAATGACGATGGCTCTCTTTTATATGATGGAGGAGAGGCTCATGCACTCAATATAAATTCTGAAACTTCCTTTGATGATCTTAAGATAAAATTGGCTGAGATGTGCAACTTGGAATTTAAATCCTTGTCTGTGAAGTATTTTCTTCCTGGAAATAAAAGAACTCCGATCACTCTATCGAATGACAAACACTTGAAAAGGATGCTTGATTTCCATAGGGAATCAGTCACCGCAGACATTTTTGTGGCGGGCAGAGAAGTTCATAATCATGATGCCTATTGCTTACATTCGAGAAGGCAGGTTGTTCACCTGTTTAGATACATCATATTTTCCATGATATGGTCATTTTCAGACAATTCTAACAGTTTCATGGACTGTATTTATACAGAATGTTGTTTCCTTGTTTTTGTGCTGTCTAACTAATTTTTTCACAAAATCCGTTCCTTGTTTTCTTTGCAAATCCATTAAATTATTGTTGCCATGTATGATAATTGGTGAAATGTTTTAGTTAGGAGTGATCGCCCTTTTTTTTTCATTCATCAATTATTTTTTGCAGTGTAGATGGAATTAAACCAGCTGAAACCGTGACTGTCAATGTGGCATCTCAAATGGCAACTGCTACTCCTGTTAGAACTTTGTCAAAACCTAAGCCTTCTACTCCTACGGTTGTTACTGATTCAAATGCCACTTCTAATCTTCCCGTGTCATCACCTGACTCTCTCTATGATGTCAATGTGATGTTTCAAAGCCCTAGTGGTCAGGCCATCAATTTAAAGCAGTCTCCTGCCTCTGCTGTTAACAATGATCCTGGTGCTTTCTCTGCAGAGAACCACACTGCTGAACCAAGTAATCCACACGCAATGGCCTTTGATATGAGTGATTCCCCTGCTGATACTGTGAAGAAACGAAGGCGCACAGCATCATGGAAAATGGGTGCAAATGCTCCTATTGTTGTTTCCATTGCTGATGATAGTAGGATAGAGGATGTGAGTAAGTGCATCCCACTTAAGATGATAACTCCAAGTCATGATGTGTCTGATGTTGTAGAAACTCAAGTGGCTATTTTGCCCTGGATAAACAGTACTCAGTCCCCTAATGGTGTCAACACAAAGAAGGTTTCATCAGAAATTGCCTTATGGAAAGATGGAATAACAGGTGTCGGACAGGAATTCAACAGTGTTGCTGAATTTCGAGAAGTTTTGCAGAAATATGCCATTGCACACCACTTTGTTTACAAACTAAAGAAAAATGACACCAATCGAGCAACTGGTGTATGTGCGATGGAAGGTTGTCCTTGGAAAATTCATGCAACCTGGGTGCCATCTGAACAAGTGTTCAGGATAAAAAGGATGGACAAACCACACACCTGTGGAGGCAAATCTTGGAAGGCTGCTTATCCAGCAAAAAATTGGTTGGTGAGTGTTATAAAGGACAGGTTAAGAGAGAACCCACATCACAAGCCAAAGGACATTTCCAATGGGATTTATCGAGACTTTGGGATTGAATTGAACTATACACAAGTTTGGCGTGGAATGGAAGAAGCAAGGGGACAACTACAGGGTTCATATAAAGAGGCTTACAGTCAGTTGCCATGGTTTTGTGACAAGGTGGTAGAAGCTAATCCCAGTAGTCTTGCAAAGCTTGTCATCAATGATGAAAACAGATTTCAACGTCTGTTTGTATCCTTTCAAGCCTCAGTTTATGGTTTCCTGAATGGTTGCCGCCCACTTCTTTTTCTTGATTCTACGAATTTTATGTCTAAATATCACGAGGTTTTGCTTATGGCTACTGCATTAGATGGAGATGATGGTCTCTTTCCTGTTTCATTTGCTGTAGTTGATGTCGAGAATGATGATAACTGGCATTGGTTTTTGGAGCAATTGAGATATGCGCTTCCAACTTTGCAGCCCATAACATTTATAACTGATAAAGAGAAGGGACTATTGAAACTTGTGGTTCAAGTATTTGAGAATGCTTACTGTGGTTACTCTATTTACTACTTGTTGGATAACTTCCAGAGAAATTTGAAGGGTCCGTTCCATGCGGATGGGAGAGGGGCTTTGCCTGGATTGTTTCTGGCAGCTGCATCTGCTGCTCGGATTGATGATTTCAGAATGCTTACTGAGCAAATTAAAAGGATTTCACCTAAAGCTCAGGACTGGCTTGCAGAGGTGGAGCCGGAGTATTGGACAAACGCATTATTCAAGGGTGAATCTTATCATTACATCATAACGGATGTTACAGAGTTTTACAGTAAATGGATAGAAGAAGCACAGGAGCTACCAATAATACAGAAGTTAGGGACACTTTGGTGCAGGGTGATGGAGTTGATAAACAAACGTCAAATTGATTCCAATAGCTGGCCTGCAAAACTTATTCCATCTAAGGAGCAAAAGCTCCAAGAAGAAACTCAAAAATCATGTGATCTAAGAGTATTTTTCTCATCTGATTCCTTATTTGAGGTTCATGAGAAGGACATTGTTAATGTTGTGGATATTGAGAAATCAGATTGTAGTTGTCTGAGGTGGAAAATGATCGGGCTTCCTTGCAGCCATGCTATTGCCGTTTTTAATTGTAAGGGTTGGAGTGCATATGACCATTGTTCAGAATACTTCACTGTGGATAGATATCTTCTAACATATTCCAAGTCCATAAACCCAGTGTTAGAGACTCTTAACCCTCAGGGAGAGAAGGGTTCTGCCTTAAAAGTACAGAATGTACTTCCTCCTAACACTCCCCGGCCTAGTCAACACGATGAAAAACGAAGACGGATACAGAGAGAACTCAAAAGGGTAATGTCTTGCTCCAGGTGCAAGGGAGAAGGGCATAATAAGGCTACCTGCAAGGAAACCTTGTATATTCCCTTGTAGTTGCAGCTAGTAGTCATGAGTCTTAGTTGAATCTGTACAGGTCTATGTTTACTCTGGAATATATGGATAATAGACTTATTACATACTGAATGGATCACTATCTATAATGTATATCGTGGATAGATACTTGGTTCGCTTGTGGTGAGAGCTCTTTTTGAGAATTAAACATGTAACTAATGCAATTTTGGCAGTTAGTCTTGAGTTTTTTCATGGAGCTGGGATTCTCCAAAAAGTTGTTTGTGAAGTGAGACAAATCCTCATGAGCCAGAACTCATGCTTGCAATAAGAGTCGAACCACATTACATGAAGTTCTGATTCATACATTAAGAGAAAAACTACACTCATTCGGCCTATCACGATGGCCAAAAACCAGGAAAGTTTCTAATCAGTACATGTTCTCCATCTAAGTATCAGAACCTAGATGACCAGTAGAAGATTGATCTAAAATTTACTATCTGTACATTACTCTTGTTCTCTGGAGGTGTCGACTGGAGAGATTGGACACAAGCACAATGGACAAGATGGGTCATGAACATCATCAAGATCTGTTCTGTTTTCTAAACAGTCTGCATGATAAACATGGCCACAGACTAGAACAGCTACAACAGAGTATTCACCTGAAGACTGGGTGTCAGTGTCCCCAAGAAAATATGGTTTGGGCCTTAAAAGCTTCTGACAGATCCCACATACCATCTTCACTCCATCAGATGGAACTGAATCTGCAGCAGAAGAAAAAAACCTGACCCTCTCAGCCCTGCCAAATGGCTTTTCTCTGGAGGGAATTGATGTCCCAGAATTTCTTCTTGAATATTGATGCCTGTAGGAATGGCGTGACCGCTTCAGGAACTGTGAAGAAGGCATACTCAACGGCTTCACAGTACTATCTGATACGTTTATTCTAGGTGAAGGTTTCTGCCGAAGAAAGAGGGGACCAATCAGTCTCCCAACACATACAAAGCAAATAGGATAAGCTAAATATGGATTATAACATCCTAAACTCTGTCACTCATGATCATCCAAAATGCAATCAAATAGACATGAGTTACCTCTGTAGACAATAATTCTGTTCCAGTAGACAAAGGCAAGTCTTCTGCATCATACAAGATGGAAAAGAAAAAAGAAAGAATTAAGCATGGCATGTCAGTGGCATCCACATGACCAGGAAGAAGACATCGAAAATTTTCAAATAACGGACAAAACACAACGATACTCATATTGTGAAATCAGATCAAACTCTTGATTGTAACATTTTCTGCTTATACTTTAATCCAAACCAATATCTGGAAACAAACCAAGAGAGGTTTAAAACATATCTCCTCATATTCACTTGAATTTTGATGTTTCAAGAACCAGATGATATGATATTCGATATTCCAAGTCTTCAACTAATCAATCACCCAACATGGAATCAAAATTTTCATCTTCGAGATCATATAGATCATAAATGTATGGAAGAAGAAGAAAGAAAGAAAGAAAGAACAAACTCAACCCTCCAGTCAGAAAATTCCAAAAATCAAGTCTTGAAACACACAATCTAATCCGCTTGCCTAAAGTCGACTAAAACCATCTGTTTCCTATCGAACTTTTCCAAGATTTTCTCAACAAACAAACAGAGCCCAACAACAGAATTAAAAGATAACACTATGAAATCGAACCCAAATGAAATGAAACTCACCCGAAGGAGTGGCGATGGTAATATGGTCGGTACTAGTACTATCACTAGCAAGACTACGCTTTCTCCTACCCATAATAGAACCAAAAAGAGATCATTAAAAAAGGGGGGTTTGGATTTTGGTATTTTGGTATGTATCAATTTTAATGGTTAACAATAATCAATTCCGAATCGAAGAGTTTAAATATGCGTTAATTGCGTCTGTTAATAGGGAACAGACCCAAAAAAAAAAAACTGTGTCTTTCTAATGTTGAACGCAAGATCATCAAACTCCAAACACACCCCAAGTAAAAGCAGTTTCTGGTAAAGTAAAGAAGCAGCCAAGAAGATCCCGTAACGTGCGAAAATGAAAGATTTAAAAAAAAAGGCCTTCCTTTTTTTCCTTTTTATGATGCATTATACTAAAACCTGAACAGGTGACACATACATAGATTCTAACCAGAAAGTGACACATACATGGACACTTCCCAGAAATTGAGGATTGAATGTTTTAAAAAGAGCAGTCTCTGTCTCTGTCTCTGTTTCTAATCATGGGATGAGAAAAGAAGCCAACTTGGCTTCAAAGATGACATTTTTACTGTTCTAAGTGACGGCTCTTGTCTTTGTTAGTGCAAAGACTTGAAATTTGTCTTCCTTGTAGCTTTCCGTAATGTATTAAAATTCAAATTTATAATTAATACATATATTAAGTTATAACTTCATTATTTTATACTATATTTTTATATAACATTAAGGATAAGATTGCGTGTTATTCAGTAATTTTCCTAACTTTGCATCATGTACTTGGGACTCGTCATTGCATCATGTCATGTTCTCTGTATTGTCTTTTTTCTTCTTATCTTCATGTCTCAGTCTCTCTTTGCCTTTGATGTCTCGTATGGTTTTAATTATTTTATCACCACTTTTATTTCCTAACACACAAGTTTTCCTTTTTGTTTTGGTTTTGAGACCCCTCTTCTGTTCTTCCTCCTTTTCCTGTATCAGTCGGCCTATTTCCATTTGCAAACTCATCCACACTTCAGCCGACTCCTGATATTTTGGAATTGCGAATTAGAAAACGTCTTATTCCAAGTTGGTTACACCGTGCACATAAAAACAGGCGAGCAACAAATTATCTTGCCATAGTTTGGTAGGAAATTGCGCCCTTCAAGAAATGGGGCTATGCGTACTGGTACCAGTAAATCACTGGCCTTGCTAATTGATGGTTAATGGAGTTGCCCAAAACTGGTGAATAGCATGCCTATCTGTATTCACTTTTCCCCCTTACATGATAGGTGGCGTTTGGAAACCCTTCTCAAGCTCCATACTTGGGGGCCTTCCAAAGTTTGAATGCCACTTCATGGAGAAACCTATCTGCCGGTACCACAAGATTCCCACCATGCTGCATGAAAAAGGAAAAGAAATTATAAACATACTGGCATCCAAATGGGATGGACTAACTGTAAACCTGGCGGAGATATTTCATCATTAGGTTTTAATTACAATGCAATGGACTGTAGGCATCAACCTAAAAGCTTTCCAAAATGGTAGCCAAGAGATTGTTGTCAGATAACTTGTATCAATTACACATATACTAAACAATCCTGACAGTGTAACCCAAATTCCTAGTTTTAAGACACGAGGCGACCATGAAATACAATTACTACTCCGCATTCAAATTTGCAAAGACATCCAATGTTAGCATCCCCAGTTCTCTTATTCGATAACAAACACAATGATGATCATGAACTATATCATGGAAACCTTCTTATCAGACAACATAATGCAAAAGAAACTGATCCTTGAGACGCAAAATTCTTAGCTAACTCAATGCAATACGGCCTTCCAATTGGCTGATACTTGAGCATGAGCAAAGTTAACAAGAAAAATGAAAGAAAACAAAATAAAAACCAAAAGCGGTACAAGTTCATACCTCCTTAAACTCTTTAAAAGAAAATGTCTTTGCATCATCCATGCGAGTTACACCATACTGCCACTGAGCAATTAACATTGGGGAATGGTGCCTGTAGATTTGCACAGTTGACGAACTCCTGAATAAATGAGATAGCAGTGCAAAAACCAACCACTTTTTACTTACCTTACATCAACTCGTGGTTTTTCTCCTTTCATTGTATAACTCTGTTTAGGAAATAGAAGTAACAGATCTTGACTCCTCTCATATTTGGAATTACAAACTGACAAATTCTCATCGATCTCTGTGACAAGCCCATAGCTCATTACAAGGGACAGGTGCAAACGGGAACCAAGGTCAGAACCAGGTTGTGCTCTCTGCGTTATACTAGCAACCAATGCATTAATATATTCTGTTCTTTTAGCAAAAGAGCAGCTCCCATGCTCATCCATCTTTTCACCAGCCCCTATATGCATAAATACTAAATCAAACTGAGTCACGTCCATTGTCATTCCCTCTTGAAGCCCAATCAACTTCAGTAATTCAGAGGTTAAAGAATCAACTGATGATGATTGATGAGAATGGTCATTTCTATTTATATCATTGAATGACAACACAGTGAAGCCAAGTCTGCCAGCAAAAGATTGTAAAGACTGATCATCTGTGATTATGGCGGCCTTCATTCCCATGAATCTGATCCAAGTTCTTGCAGGGGTTAGCAGACAACTTTTAGTTAATATTAACGCAGACGAAACAAAATCATTACCGCTCTGATAGTGTTGGCACCAAGGTCGTGTCCTGCAAGCCCTAAAATTTGATAAAAGGATATAAATATCAATGCTAATTCTCAACAGGCGATTGAAAATTTGCTAACCTTTGATGGAGATTTTACCGCTATTTTATAAGTTTCACACGCATCCAACAGATGGGCAAACTCTCTAATTATCCTCTCATTCTCATTTTCTGCATTGTAAGTCCAAATAAGCCCCAGAAATCACAAGAAATACTTCACATCAAGGCGTTAAATTGGCATACCATATACAATACAAGCATAAGTAACTCGCTTAGATCAGACCATGAAACAAGAATTAGATAGTGAAAAGTATATCAAACAGTAGAAACGCGAACAAGATCAGCATGAAACTTGCAACAATTAGCGAAATCATATAAGCACCAAAGCTTATACAACAATGCAAGGCCTCTAAGTGAACGTGTTTCCATCCAAAGCAAAGATTGAATTGGTGAAAATTGCTTTAGATTAGATTATGATTGAGAGAATAAAGAGCAATTCATCAAAAGCAATGGAATGGTAGAGAGCAAACCCGATGGAGGGGCATTTGGGAGGCTCAAGAAACCACAGGCAGCTTTGGATGCAAGGGAGTGAAGGTGAGTATGTGAAGGATCTACGAAACGAGCCAACCCATCTCCGTACAAAACCAAAGCTCTGCTCGGCTTGTCTGCCATTGCTGTGGTATCACGCAACCAAGAGAGTTAAATTGAGATGCTCTAAAACAGCCTTTGGACTTTTTTTCAAAGAATGGACAAAACACAACGATACTCAGATTGTGAAATCAAATCAAATTCTTGATTGTAACATTTTATGTTTAAACTTTAATCCAAACCAATATCTGGAAACAAACAAAGAGAGGTTTAAAACATATCTCCCCATATTCACTTGAATTTTGATGTTTCAAGAACCAGATGATATGATATTCGATATTCCAAGTCTTCAACTAATCAATCACCCAACATGGAATCAAAATTTTCATCTTCGAGATCATATAGATCATAAATGTATGGAAGAAGAAGAAAGAAAGAAAGAAAGAACAAACTCAACCCTCCAGTCAGAAAATTCCAAAAATCAAGTCTTGAAACACACAATCTAATCCGCTTGCCTAAAGTCGACTAAAACCATCTGTTTCCTATCGAACTTTTCCAAGATTTTCTCAACAAACAAACAGAGCCCAACAACAGAATTAAAAGATAACACTATGAAATCGAACCCAAATGAAATGAAACTCACCCGAAGGAGTGGCGATGGTAATATGGTCGGTACTAGAACTATCACTAGCAAGACTACGCTTTCTCCTACCCACAATAAAACCAAAAAGAGATCATTAAAATAAGGGGGGTTTGGATTTTGGTATTTGTGAAAATGGGTATGTATCAATTTTAATGGTTAACAATAATCAATTCGGAATCGAAGAGTTTAAATATGCGTTAATGGCGTCTGTGAATAGGGAACAGGCCAAAAAAAAAAAACACTTGCATCTTTCTAATGTTGAACGTAAGATCATCAAACTCCAAAGACACCCCAAGTAAAAGCAGTTTCTGGTAAAGTAGAGAAGCAACCAAGAAGATCCTGTGACGTGAGAAAATGAAAAACAAAGAAAAAAGGGCTTTTTTTTCTCCCTTTTTACGATGCATTATACTAAAACCTTAACCTAGCCCGGCAAGGCCCGGCCAAGTCCACCCGAAACAATAAAAACCATATCGTTTTATAAATTTAGAAAAAAAAGTAATGATAGACTGAGTCACGAGTTGGTCAGATTATGATCGGGCCAGGTCACAAGCTGACCTACAAGTTGTTCAACCTTGGCCTGACTTCAACCCGACCTAACTCATTGACATCCATAATAACGCATCTCACTAGTTGTAAGTTGTAACTAGATATAATATCACAATATTTAAAATTTTTAAAACTTCATCTTATTCCTATTATTTATTTTAAAATCCAATTTTCTATAAATATATCTTTCAATCAATATTTTATTTAATAAAGTTTGAAAAATAATATCCAACTTATTAGATATATCACAATTCTTTTATTATTATAACATCTATAAAATCATTAATTTTAACTGTTTTAAAATCATCCTCGGATAAATTAATATTGTTATAGAATTTAATTGTGAAAGCATTTATTAGAAAATCTCAAATCTTCAACTTGAAAAGTAGAAAAGCTCCTAAAAATCTAGCTCTGACTTGAGCCTAGCTTAACAATTTCAGCTGGGCTCGGGTCAAGTTTGAGGCTCATTTGAGGCAGTCGAGTTTAAGTTCATCGTTTTTTCACTTTTATTAAAATAGAATATAACATTATTTTACAAAATGACGTTGTTTTCCTTATTATTGTCAAACCTCAGGCAGTCGAGTTCAAGTTCATCGTTTTTCATTTGTATTAAAATAGAAAATAACGTCCTTTTTTTAATAATTGTCAGGCCTCAGGATGGGTCAAACTTAGGCAACCTGAGTCTAGATGTAACAACCTAGACCACTCGCTTATAAATATTGTCCTCTTTGGGTTGCTTACTGGGCCAAAGCTCTTACGGTTTTGCTCTTTTCGCATCTTAAAAAACGCGTTTATGAGAAAAAGATATCCGTACCCTTATAAGGCGTACGTCGTTATTCTCTCCAATCGATGCGGGATCTCACAAATTTAAGAAGATTTCATACTTACGACTCAAACACTGAAACACGAGACCTTGGTTAAGACATTGGTTAAGAATGAAGGAGCCCCTTCAATCAACGATGAACATCTTGATGACTTATTGTTAACATTAAAACAAAAGTTTCAAAAAAGTTTTCCCTCATATTTGGCATTTGCAACCATTCCAAATAAATAGTTGTTTTCCCATAATATCTTAGTACAAATTTGTCATAACTTCAGCCATCATTTCTATAGTATCATATCTCCAATAATGCATATTTTGACAATCTGCATCTTTTGCACAACACAATCCCACTAGCCTCACTCTTTTCATTGCCTTTGACACTTGTCATTTAAAGACAACAATATGTCAAATTGATTTGAATGTGAGATTTGATTATTTTAAATTTGATATCAAGTATTCTTTCAAATTTAGTCTATTTCATATTTAATAAATTGAACATTTTAGTTATTTAGAATTTTTATATAGTGTTTAACCAAATTCTTTCTATTAAGAATGTCATTCTAATTGAATCTTAAACATAACAAATTACTAATTTTCTTTAGAATTATAACAATTTTAATGCAAAGTCATCTTCTGATATATTTAAATTTTAAATAATTTTTAATGTTTTTAAGTGAATTAATAGGCTAACTTGAATGCAATATTAACATTCTAAAGAATATTAGCATTAGATGCAACAATAACAACAACATTCAGTATTTACCTGTACAATTTAATTATACATATACCAATAAATCTCATCTTTAAATTTTACATATACTAAAAAAAATTGTTGGATCAAATGGTCCCCGATCAAAAATGTATTTTGAACCTTAACACTTGTAATAAAATACGACTTAAACCTTAATGTTTTAAAGTGTTAAAATTAGACTCCAATATTTCTAAAATGATCAAAACATATTCTAGATAGATATAAAATTTAACGGAGTTAACTCTCCGTCAATTAAAATCGATGTGATATTATTTTTATATATTTTTAAATAAAAAGTGACCCCTATTATCACATAATTAATTTTTAAATTAACCTAAAAATAGATCATATTGTCACATGACAGTAAGACCCACTTTTATACATATTTAACAGTAAGGTCTCACTTTCTACATGGTAGTAAAACCCACTTTTGTAAATTTTTGACAATGGGTTAAAAATACTTACTTTTTATTTAAAAAATAAAATAGCAATGTCGTATTAGTATTAACGTGATATTTAATTAAGTGAGAGTTAATCTTGTTAAAATTTTCATATACTTAGGTCTATTTTGGATATTTTGAAAATATTAAATTTTAATTTGAGTGCTTCAATTTTTTGGGTATATTTTATAAATATTAAAGTTTAAAATATACTTTTTAGTCAATGATATATACAAAGAGGAGATGCGTAAGAGTAGCGTAAGATTTGGTCATGAAGGAATGATGGGGGTTTTAGGACCCCACTCTGTCACTTAAGTAGTCATGACAGCCCAATCATGACCTTTTACTTCACAGTTCAGGCCTCTTGTTGGTGGACACAGGTCTAAACTTCATCGTTTGATGCTTCTTGCAGTGCCCAACTGTAGTTTATGTCCATTTGCTCCTCAGGACATGATGGAAAGTGAAAGCCTTAAGAAAAATTAAAAAAAGGATTAATAGAGGTTGCAAATTCATTGCTTGAAGGTTTCCATTACATTGAAGAACAGTACAAAATTTCACATCACAATCAACAACACTTTCCTCTTTTATTTAATGATAGAAAATATGAATTTAAGATAAGATATTGATTAAGATCGGTAATGTGTCGGGTTAGATTAAATTTATATTCGAATTGATTAAAAAAATATATTTTAAAAAAATTTGCTCATTCAATCGTAACAGTAATTATTATTTCCTCTTAACCAATCAATATAATTATAATGATAATATCTATTATCATTCCTCGTTATATTCATTCTCATTCTTATTATCATTCCCTATACAAATCAACCGCACCTTAAATCTTTTAATTTAGAATGTCATAAATTAAAGTTGTATAATTTATATAAAAATTTAGAAAAATAATAATTAGTTTAAAATATTGACATATTTAGTTAGATTAAATTTATTTTTTGACTCCAAGTTAATATTTTATTTAAAATAAACCATTAAATTATTACACATATTAATAGTTTTTTTTATTAGTGTATAACTTGTTCTACATAAAAAAAAAAGGCATCCTATGAACTAAAGGAAGTGTCATTGAGTGATGCTTCTCATCTCTTTTGCCCTTTTGCAGATTCTGATTAAAGAAAAGAAAAAGTATGTTAGTATCATTCTTTACTCTCACCAATTACATGTTTCCACAATCCTTAGAATTTGTACCCTAATTTAAACGTTGGTTTTGAACAAAATCCGAAATTAAATACTACAACAATAATAACGGTCCAATAAAAATTTCGCTAAATATGAGATTTAGGAATATAATATACATAACCTTACTTATAATTAATAGAGATGTTGTTTTTTAATGACCTACAAGAATAACCCGAATGTAAATCATCATTATCATCAACATCACCATTATCTAGTCCGAAATTTTGTAATAAAGCGAGATTTGAAGAAGTCCGGTAGTACGCAGCCTTACTCTTACATAATAAAGAGACTATTTATGGTGAATCTACATATAAATGAGACAATAAAAAAATGATGTAGGGTAAAAAATAACCTTAAATGCTAATCTTAAATTTCAAATATTTAGATGCAAAAAAAAATTAGATATATGAGATCATTCTTTTTAAGGTTGTGATGTGATGTCACGTTGGAAATTGTCCATTCTTGGCCAATTGGTGGTGGGAACATTTTATGCCACACATGCAAATGATTTGCTAAATCATTAAGGATGTTAAATTTGGCTTGATCTAGTCTAAATTTGACCCGAGTTGATCGAGTTATTAGTAAGCCACAGTTAAGCAAGAGCCGACTCATAGTCTTACTATTACTTAAAAAATAATATCATTTTCTTATGTTTTTTCTTTTAAAAAATATATAATAGGTCAAGTTGGCCTGACTTGTTCATGATCTGTTGAGCTATGAGTTGACTTATCCCAATCTGTTGAGTCACGGCTTGCACCGACCTATTGACATTTTTATAAATCATGCAATTAAGTGTAAACGAAATCGTGGAAATAAAAATAGGAAAAATAAATACTAGAATAAAATGGGTACAAGAATTTAATAAAGTGAAAAAGAAGATAAAAGAGAAAAAAGAATAAAAGATAACAATAAGATAAGGATTCCATTTAAGGGTGCGTCTAAGCTACGCTCCCGCCTAAACTTTATCCAATGTTAGAAACATAAAATTTGTAACTTTTAGAAAGCATATATTTTTAAATAATAAATTTTATTATTTTAATAAATCAAATAATTATTTTAGAGGGTAAGTGTTGAATCAACCGGTAAATTTGTTCCTTTATAACCGTAAAATACAAGTTCAAATAAGGAAATCAGTCTCTTGATAAGTAGGAGCGGCCTAATTGGTTTTAACTCTTTATTTAAGGCTCACAAAAAAGGAATGGAGAGGGAAAAATTTTCATGTTGATGATTCTCTAACCCTTTGGACATGCTCTTTGGTTGGATCAATTGTGGACGTCTCGCTTCTAGTGGCAGTGTAAGAGTGTGGAACTACTGGAAATTTGGGGCTGATAGGAATCTGATGCTGACTGAGAAAGCAGCGATTAATCAGCAGCCGACCAATCAGTATGTGACGACTTCTTGTGCCCAAAAGTGTACAGGCTACATAAGAACTTGAGAGACCTTAAAATTTCAGATTTATCTCTTTTAAAACTTTAGGGTAGCTTTTAAGAACTTAAGATTAGTCCGATAAAATTAGATACCTAATATATATTAAAAAAAAAGACGAAAGTTGCGATTATTATGAATCTTTCCAAAATCCGGCAAAACGAAGAAACTTGTGTATTAAACTCAAATTTACCAATTTATTAATGTTCTCCTTTCTTTAAATTTTTAAGTGTACATATCAATAATTACTTATGTAAGTAATTAATTTGTTATGTATTAATTAATAATAACAATACATAATAATTTAAAAATTACTAATTAAATCATAAAATGATTTAAAATTTAAAAAATCAAAGAAGAAAATTAAATTTGGACATTTTCTACGAGGTAGATCTAGAACTGAAAAAAACACTCCTTTATCTTATTAGCTTCTTCTTCACACACTTAGCCTGTAACTGCACACTCGCCGCAAATCTCTGTCTCTCTCTTTCTCACTATATAGCCTTCTCTACCCTCTTGCTCTCCTCTCCTCTACTCTTTGCTTCTCTTCACCAATCACAACAACCCTTTTTATTTCTCTCTCTGTTCGTTGCTGTTTTGGTGTTCGTCGTCATGGGTTCAGCGGTTTTGCCAGATCTCGGGACGGAGATTCTGGTCCCGGTTTGTGCTCTTATCGGTATTGGCTTCGCTTTGGTTCAATGGATTCTCGTTTCCAACGTTAAGGTGGCTCCAGGCTGCAGAGATGCGGCGAGCAGCGGAGGAAAGAATGGTTACAGTGACTATCTTATTGAGGAAGAAGAAGGACTAAACGACCATGGCGTTGTTCTCAAGTGCGCTGAGATTCAGAACGCTATTTCTGAAGGTAGTTTGAGCTGTTTTGTACGTAAAGTCTTCACCTTTTAATGGATTCCTTTCTGGGTTTTTGTTTTCTGATATTGGATCTCCTCTCTACGTGATTCTTGGCGTTGGTTGTTTTGGTGTTTCATTACTCTGCTTCGCAAACTAAAGAGTAAAGATACCGCTTTATACTCTTAAATGCTTAAGAAATGTGCCCTTAGTTCAGAATTTTGCTCTTCTTCTTACGCAAGTCGTCAATTTGAGCTTGGTGACTAAATGATTTTGTTCAAGGTGAAGTTGGTTTTTTGTTTTGCTTTTGTTTCTGAGTTCTTGTAGTACATGTCTGTTTCTAGAGTTAGATGGCTTGCTGCGCGGTATAATCAGCTATTTCAGGTGCTGTACGGTGGGTTTAAAATAATAGGGGAAGGTACACACGGTCAAGGCTAATTCTGGAACCTCTGTTTTCAAATTATTGTATTTATAATTTATTGTCGGCGTTGATTCAATCTATACTTGAGATTTTGTTTACTCTTGCAAAAGACCATAGTGGGGATCCGGCATGTTTGTATATTGTTACTAAGTTTTGGTAATGAATATTTATTTAGTTCAGGCACATGGGTGAGGCAACTACGTTGGACTTTTCCTCATAATTGAAGCGTTTAATGTGGTGTTTGTGGTCCAAAGAATGACATGCTGCTACCAACTTTTCAACCCTGAAGATTACAATATTGCGTTCCCATACCTACTTATACTGATTGTGTTCTGGTGTCTTCATGTTCAAGGAGAGCCCTTTAACTCTTATTTTGGCAGATCTGGAAAATTTGATTCCTCTGTAGGGAGTTAGTCGAAGCGAAAATGTTTAAGCAGATCTACACTTGATATGCTCTTTATATGTGATTATATTTTAAATTGTATATTTTTAAGTGAATGCTGATTGGTTTCTGTTGATATTCTTTTGTTGTGCCTGCTTAATATTTTTTCTTGTGGTCAATATACTAAGATGCTATGGATGCCAATATCATTAGCCACAGGCTTGAACATGGCCTCTTGTTGCATGGCATTTTCCTCTCTCATACCAATATGCTAATATCGTATAGCATTCTCATACTTCTTTACACCAATACCAATGATTCTGGGTAAATATGATCTCGTGATTTCTGTACCCTGAATTTTCCTGTGGTCTTAAAAGTCTATTATCAGTCTGTAACTTGGACATGAAACTACAAAGTAAGTATGGATTGTGGACCCATGTTTGGTGTTTGGAGATTGATCATTTCTGTTCAGTTCTGCGTTTTGTTCACTTAAAATCCTGGAAGTTCTGTACCCTACAGCTCATCTTGTTGAAGAGGCAATTCCAAGGCTTATTTCTAATAGCTCAGTATTACTGGTTAGGAACTGTTATTCTGCAGTGAATTGTCCCCATCTTCTAGGAAAGCTTTTTATATCTTTTTTACAGATAATCTTTAGTGAAATTTGTATGTGGCAACATTTACCTTCTAACTCATTAGGTATGTGTATTTTACAGGAGCTACGTCTTTTCTGTTCACGGAATATCAATATGTGGGAGTTTTCATGGTCGCTTTTGCAATCCTTATATTCGTCTTTCTCGGTTCGGTTGAGGGATTCAGCACAAAGAGTCAGCCATGCTCCTATGACCAATCCAGGACATGCAAGCCTGCACTTGCCACTGCCGCCTTCAGCACCGTCTCCTTCCTGCTTGGTGGTTTTACTTCGTTACTTTCTGGCTTCCTTGGAATGAAAATTGCTACCTATGCAAATGCCAGAACTACCCTGGAGGCAAGGAAAGGAGTTGGAAAAGCTTTTATCACTGCATTTAGATCTGGTGCTGTCATGGGTTTTCTCCTTGCTGCAAATGGTCTTTTGGTGCTTTTCATTGCTATCAATGTCTTCAAGCTTTACTACGGTGATGACTGGGGTGGTCTTTTTGAAGCCATAACTGGTTATGGCCTTGGAGGATCCTCCATGGCCCTCTTTGGCAGAGTTGGTGGAGGTATCTACACCAAAGCTGCTGATGTTGGTGCTGATCTTGTTGGCAAAGTTGAAAGGAATATCCCTGAGGATGACCCAAGAAATCCAGCCGTAAGAATCTTCTGTATTATTATAATTTATCTTGTGAAAGCTGAAATGATTTACTTGATTCTCTAAATTACTTCCACATGCTTACAGGTGATTGCTGACAATGTTGGTGATAATGTCGGGGACATAGCTGGTATGGGATCTGATCTTTTTGGCTCGTATGCTGAGTCGTCTTGCGCTGCACTAGTTGTTGCTTCCATCTCCTCTTTTGGGATCAATCATGAGTTGACGGCTATGCTATATCCTCTCCTTATCAGTTCAGTGGGTATCCTCGTCTGTTTGATCACCACATTGTTTGCCACTGATTTCTTTGAGATCAAGGATGTTAAGGAAATTGAGCCTGCTCTGAAGAAGCAGCTCATAATATCCACTGTTCTTATGACCATTGGAATTGCCATTGTTAGTTTTATAGCACTTCCATCTTCTTTTACTATCTATGATTTTGGATCCCAGAAACTGGTCAAGAACTGGTAAGTTATATCTTCTATAATTTTGTGAATACTATCTTGTTTTTGTAACTACAAGTATTTGAAGTCACTAATTAACCAAGTTGGGATTGAATTCTATTTACAGGCAACTCTTCTTATGTGTTGCTGTTGGTCTTTGGGCTGGGCTTGTTATTGGATTTGTAACTGAGTACTATACAAGCAATGCATACAGGTAAAGCTTGGTACTGTTTTCATGCTCATAATCATTTTTCAGTGTTTGTTGGTCAACTAATTACGTACACATTTGCAGCCCTGTTCAAGATGTTGCTGATTCCTGCCGAACTGGAGCTGCCACAAATGTTATTTTTGGGCTTGCTCTGGGATATAAATCCGTTATTATTCCCATTTTTGCCATTGCAGTGAGCATTTTCGTTAGTTTCAGCTTTGGTGCTATGTATGGAATTGCAGTAGCTGCCTTGGGAATGCTGAGCACCATTGCCACTGGATTAGCTATTGATGCATACGGTCCCATTAGTGACAATGCTGGAGGTATTGCAGAGATGGCTGGCATGAGTCATAGAATCCGTGAGAGAACTGATGCCCTTGATGCTGCAGGAAACACTACTGCTGCTATTGGGAAGGTTTGTAACTATGTTTCACTGTAACCTCGTTACCTGAGATTTATTATACTAGAGATATGTGTTATTCTTGTTGCTTATCCGTGCTACAGGAAAACAATTTTTTTGCTTCTGCTTGTGCATCGATGTATTGGTTTCTCGTTTCTGATTTTACTGTGTTTACTATGGGTCGCTGTCGAGTGATGCCGACGGATATGGAAACGGTCAACTTGTCCGAGCCGAACTGTAAAACTACTTTTTATGAAACTTATGAATGCCCTTAATGCTCATCAACAATTCTCTGCTGCTTTTCCCCACCACATAGATAATGAAGAATACTGAAGAGCCATTCTTGATACTCCATTCTGACAAATTTATCTTTTCTTTCTTGAAAAAGTTAATCTTTTTGTGTAATGATAAATTTTTTGAAAGATTGAAATCATTCTTGCTTGAAAGCCTAATGGTGTTCCATTTTTATTTTACGAGGTACACTTAAACCCATTTTTTTCTCTATTTTCCTTTCTGACTTTATATGAAAGAGAAATGTGTGCAAGAGCAACTTTTCTTTCACTTTATTTGATTTAAGTTCTCCTCAAACTTGCATTGAATCATTTTTGCTGCATTTTTCAGGGTTTCGCTATTGGTTCTGCAGCTCTCGTATCCCTAGCACTCTTTGGTGCTTTTGTTAGCAGGGCATCTATTACAACAGTTAATGTGCTAACTCCAAAAGTATTCATTGGTCTAATTGTGGGTGCAATGCTTCCTTATTGGTTCTCTGCCATGACAATGAAGAGTGTTGGAAGTGCAGCTTTGAAGATGGTTGAAGAAGTGCGCCGGCAATTCAATACCATCCCTGGACTGATGGAGGGGACCACAAAGCCGGATTATGCCACTTGTGTGAAGATCTCAACTGATGCTTCAATCAAAGAGATGATTCCACCTGGCGCACTTGTGATGCTCACCCCTCTTGTTGTTGGTATCATTTTCGGCGTGGAGACTCTTTCTGGTGTACTTGCAGGATCCCTTGTTTCTGGTGTACAGGTAATGCTAAGGCAGTTTGCTCGGTGACGTGTAGTTGTTTGTTTTTGGTTGGACAATGTGATCGTGTTGATTGGCGTGGTAAATGCTTAGGATGTTTTGGTTAATGATCTGCAATAAATTCTAAGAGGTGCATATGCTCTCTTTTGTACAGATTGCCATCTCTGCATCAAACACTGGTGGTGCCTGGGACAATGCTAAAAAGTACATTGAGGTACGGAATTGAGTCAGCTTCATTCATTCATAATTTGATTCTTCTAGTATATTGTTCTTATCGGGGCACTATCTTCTCTTGCTTCATGCTAAATTATAGGCTGGCGCTTCAGAGCACGCTAGAGCTCTTGGTCCTAAAGGATCAGATCCACACAAGGCAGCAGTTATCGGTGACACCATTGGCGACCCGTTGAAGGACACTTCTGGACCATCACTCAATATCTTGATCAAACTGATGGCAGTAGAATCCCTTGTATTTGCTCCGTTCTTTGCCAAACACGGAGGCTTGATTTTCAAGATCTTCTAACGGTTGAAGCATCTTTTTATCTGTTTTTGTCCCTCTTCTTACCTTCATTACCATTCATCTTAAGAAAAATGTACTAGTTCTAGCTCATTTTGGCTTTTGAATCATCTACTCTAATGTTAAGTGGTAGAACACAAAATTTCACTCAAAAAGGTTTTGATTAGACCAGAAAGGCTGATGATTATGGATAATTTTATGACACAGTTTGAACTGTCTGCACTTAGATGCCTCTTTTTCTCTATGAAGTCCGTTTTACAATTACCACATGTTTTGTGCAACTGTTCTGTTCTGCATCATTTGCTCATCTATTCTTAATTATCGTAACATGCAACCTTCCTGAGTAGAACATGTTCTACGTCATAGATTAGATGTCGTTTAAGACACTGACATAATCAGTTTTTTGAGTACCATGTTCTGAGAGTAATGTCATCACCTTGACGAAGCAAGTTCAAGGAAACCGCCTGTGTGTTCCCCGCAGCTCTTGGACAAAGTTAGGAACAGGGACATAAACAGGTGGAGTCAAGAGTCAACCATAGTACACATGGTTGGAGTCAATCGTCAAGCCAACCAGTCAACCAGACAGATAATATGTTAATTTCAGAGAAATTCCAGTCTTTGTTTATTCTACATTTTCCCATTTCAGGATTATATATATTCCATGTTATCAACATCTTCGAAGTTGGCAAGTTCGCAGAACTTCCGTCACATTTACTGCTCGGGTAATCGCTGTGCTAACTACTTAGTCCGCTTTGTGCATACGCTAAGTTTGGAAAATCATGTTTTACAGAATCTTCCTAAGGATTGTGATAGGTTACTGCTGGAGGATCTCGCTGGAGCCTCTTCATTAAGTTTTAGGTTTTGGTAATCTTCTTTAATTCTCCCCACTGTACTCCAAAAAAAAAAAAAAGAAATGAATCGTTGTAATTTAAGAACATTTAAATTTTTTTTATTTTTTTAAAACTTTGGTTAATAATAATAATTACACTTACGACCAATTAAATGTTATTTATACGACGATTTGAATTGAATCGAATTAATTAAAATTGTATCAAATTAATAATTTATTATAATTATTAATTTAAGTTAAATTTAATTAATTAGGACTTAAATTAAGAGTTGGGGCTTACAATATTAGTCATAGATGATTAGTTTATGTAAGATATTTATATTATATTTGTTATTTTTTTAACCAGAGCTTAAGATTTTTCTAGAAAATTGAAAATTAGAAAGGGTTTTTAATTTTTATTGAGTTTATAATTTTCATTTTTATTTTTAATATTTATTTAATTTTAATAACTTAAAAATATACTATTTAATTACTTAATATTAATTATCAATAAAATGTACAAGTGATAAATTTCAAATATTTTATTTTATTTATATTTATAATTAGTTTAAAATTTTGGGGAAAATATAATATTTTCAAAATTGAATTATAAGATATATTAACAAATAAATATTTGTTTACAAATAGATTTTTACTTATTTAATTATTTATTTTAATAAAATATAATAACTTTGCATTAATATTTATTAAAAACATTTTATAAAAATGAAAAAATATTTATTAAATCAATTTATTTATTGTAATTTTTTTAATTTAACCAAAAAATTAATAAATTACTTTTAAAATGGAGGATTCGAAATAAAAATATATTAAACTATATTGAATTTATTACTTAATGTTGAATTTATTACATAAAATAACATAATTGTAACCAATAATTAATTGCTACTAACCCACTAGTAATGTAATAAAAAAGTCTTCATATTGGGTTTTTTTAATTAATTGCAATGTTTTAAAAATAGAACCAATTTTACTATGAAAACCATGAACTGGTCAACTTTTCGATTAGGTATTCAAATTTTCAGTTTAATTTAGTTTAATAATTTTTTTTGTTAAAAATTGATAATTTATTAATCAATTAATTGACTAATTTTTATGAACTAATTATTTTTTATTATCCAAAACCAACCAATTAATTGTAACATCCTATTTTTCAATTAAACTTTAATTTTTTCGATAAATACAAATAACCACTTTTAAAAATTATCAAATTTGTTCAATCTTTAATCGATTTTATTACTGTCTAATATTAGTTAAACCTTTTAAATTTTAAACATCCCGTCTTATCGATTTAACTTAAGGTCCAGTTTTAAAAACATTGCATAATCGTTCCTTTCTCGCAATTTCTTTTTATAATTTATAAATAATCATGTTAAGGAAATTGAGATTTACCTATTCTTGTGCTTTTGGAATATATTTCATCTTGTGATGAAAAATAGTTTGGAACCATCATCTTGACTTGGGTCACATAAAAGTCGTATAAGGTATAGTAACCTTTGTAGTAAGCATGCATGCATGCACGCCACCTTTCGAACTCGCACGCCATTAGAGAGCACTATGCGTCCATGCCTCCTTGTTTCACTCTAGTGAAGAAGAAGACGACCATTTCCTTCTCCATCTTCTTCCTCGCACATGCATACCAGAGAAAATTTCATATCTAAGACAAGGAGCATTGAATCACGAGTTGATTTCTTTGTTATTTGATCATGAGGATGACGATGAAGATGAAGAAGACATACATTTCCTTCTCCATCTTCTATCTTCATCGCACATGCATACCAAAGAAAATTATCCTAGGATAATTGAATCACGATTTGCTTTGTTGTTCTTTTATATATTTGTGTAATGGTTGAGATTTAATTATCCTAATAATAATCAAGATGACGATGACGAGGATAATGACTCGTTTTAATCGTAAATATATTTGATAATAAAATATTACATTCAATATAAGATACTTTTTAATTAATATTACATGTGAAATATTAAAATTTAATTAAAATTTGAAAATATAAAATTTTAAATAAAATTATTTATCATCATTCACATTTCAAGAATCAACAAAATTGATTGAAACATTGATAAAAATTCCAATTTCTTTCAAACTATAATATTCTTATAATTTTTTTTGAAAAGTAAATATTCTTGTAAGTTAGTAATTTTTTGATAAATTAATAATGAGTTTAATATAGCAACGGAATTATACCTTTGACCCAATGTTTTTAAAATTCTTTGACTTAGAATTAAAAATTTTGGATAAGTCGCTTAACAAACTAATTATAGGTTAAAATTAAATGATAAATTTAATAAATAATTATTTATAATTCGAACTTAATTTTATATATTTGGCTTGACATTAGAGATTCTGATAAGTAGAGATACATAAAGAAGTTTTTATGTATACGGAAAGTGTAATAAAAACAATCCGAAACAGGATGTTAGATAAATAAAGAACGTTACCTTCCTAAATTCTCTTTGGGAGAGCTTTTCTTTGGTTCGTTACCCTCCTAACCTCTCCTCGAGAGGGCTTGTCTAAGGAAATTATCCCCTCGAACTAGCTCGGGATAATATCTTCGTTTTCCCTCCAACTCTCTCGGGAAGAATTCAAATTAAAACTCTTTGAATTAGTGCCACCAACATCAATTAGTAGCCAATTAGCTTGTGACAAATCACTAGGCATGAAGCATGACTCTAATTCATTCTTGACAACTATTGCAATGAAATGATGTTATGAACAAACCCTTTTGAGTCATGCCTCTTTGAGTCATGACAACTCTTTCAATTTCCTAACCAAATTGGACGATGCATTTAATTTTATGTGGAATATTATATTATACCCTCTTTGAGTAAATACTATATTACATACATTACCATGATTGCAAATCCTAAAAGTTCTTTAATGCTCAAGAGAGAACTGGCACTTCAGTTGCAGAAACCTCTCTGAACTCTCATCTTACACAAAGATCGAAATCCAAGACAGGACTGTGTTGTGTTATTTGTGGTCTTTAGTTTTTCTCTGAAGTCTTAACAACAATGGCTGCCTCTCACGGCTTCCTCAATCTCCATTCGTGGAAGCACTCTTTTCACTCTCTTTTTCTCGCTCCCCCACCACCCCGATCACACTGTTTTTTCAGCAGAGTGGTTGCACCATTTTCTGGTCGCCGCGTACCGTCGTCATTCTCTTCGACAACGACCGCTGCTATCAACACGGGCAACACCGGAAGCGACGAGGACAGTGTTTTGATGGACCTGTTTGAATCCGACAACATGCAAGCTGACCACCTGAAGATTGCCATTGTCGGGTTTGGCAACCTCGGACAGTTCTTGGCTAAGACATTTGTCTCACAAGGCCACACTGTTCTCGGCTACTCTCGCTCCGATCATTCTCTTGTGGCTAAGTCTCTTGGGGTTTCGTTCTTTTTCCACCCTGAAGACCTCTGCGATGAACAACCAGAGGTCATCTTGCTATGCACTTCCGTACAGTCAATGGAGGAAGTTCTCAAGTCTCTGCCTTTACGTCGACTGAACCGAAACACATTGTTTGTGGATGTCCTGTCTGTTAAACAATTCCCTAAAGATCTTCTTCTCCATCACTTGCCTAGCTATTTCGACATTATTTGTAGCCATCCCATGTTTGGTCCTCAAATCGCCAAACTTGGATGGAAAGGTCACACCTTTGTGTACGAAAGCGTCAGAATCGGAGTCGAAGAATCGAGGGTCATCAGATGCAAGAAGTTTCTTGACATTTTTGCTCGAGAAGGATGCAGAATGGTGGAGATGAGTTGCGAAGAGCATGATAAGTACGCAGCTGAATCGCAGTTCATAACTCATACGCTCGGGAGGTTGTTGGGGACGTTGAAGCTAGAGTCTACTCCGATCAACACAAAAGGGTATGAGAGTCTGCTGAGTTTGGTAGAAGACATTGGGTGCGATAGTTTTGATCTGTACTATGGGTTGTTTCTGTACAACGTAAATGCTCTCGAAATGTTGGAGAAGTTGGATTCAGGATTTTTGGCTCTGAGACAACAGCTTTTTGGGAGGATTCAAAAGGTTCTGACCAAACAGCTGTCAAGGAAAGAGGAGAAGACTCAAGCTTCGAATCACTGCAATATTGCAGCATCTGCATCTGATTCACTAACTATGAAGTAAGCGTTTTAAGCAAGTTATTTCCTTTCTTGTCTTCTGTTGTTTTGGTAGTTTATGTGGGAAAATTGTTTGTTCATATCAGGATAAGTTCCCATACTAGTTTCAACTAGAAGAACATAGAATTTCAAGAGGAGGATTTGAAGATGTTCTTGGTTTTTGCCTATTCTTGCATGCTAATTTACTCTAGTTCGATGAAAAAGAGTTGGATTCTTTCAGTTTGGTTACTTTGTCTGCTTGTGTTTTTAAGTGGGAAGAAGCCTAAAATGGTGAATAAGTGAGTAAGTGCATGATCATTCATCTTGCTGAATGACTAGAAAAGAGAATAATCAAGCTGATGAACAAATCCAAATTCTTCATTTGTGTGGCTTCTTATGATATAAGATGATAGTTAAACCTTGGAGAGAATCCTCTTTATTCGGTTTCTGTGGAAGGGTAAAAAGTTCATTTGGATAAGCTAAACTTCATAAAACTAATCAATGATTGGAAATTTCAGGTCTCAAGATGCTGCTCAACCATATGAGTACAAAGGACAGATCTCTGACCGCATTGATGATAGTTCAAAGCTCAAAATTGGCATTGTTGGATTTGGAAACTTCGGTCAATTTCTAGCGAAAACAATTACTCGACAGGGTCATACAGTTTTGGCATATTCTCGAACAGACTACTTCAACGTGGGACAAAAATTGGGGGTTTCCTACTTCTCGAATGCGGATGACCTCTGTGAGGAGCATCCAGATGTCATTCTTCTTTGCACTTCAATTCTATCTGCAGAAAATGTTGTCAAGTTGTTGCCATATGAGAGGTTAAAGAGAAGTACTCTTTTTGTTGATGTTCTATCTGTGAAACAGTTCCCAAGGAATTTGTTTCTTCAGTACTTGCCTCCAGAATTTGATATTCTTTGCACACATCCTATGTTTGGACCTGAGAGTGGCAAAAATGGGTGGAATCGTCTTCCCTTCATTTTCGATAAGGTCAGGGTTGGCGTGGACGAGGAAAGACTATCTCGTTGTCATAAGTTTCTCGATATTTTTGCTCGAGAAGGATGCCGAATGGTAGAGATGTCTTGTGAAGAACATGATGTTCATGTAGCTGGCTCCCAGTTTGTTACACATACAATACGAAGGGTTTTCGAAAAGTTGGGATTGAAGTCAAGTCCAACAAACACTAAAGGCTATGAAACTTTGTTGAATTTGGTGGAAAATACAGCTGGGGATAGCTTTGATCGATACTATGGCCTATTCATGTACAATGCTAATGCAATGGAGCAGTTGGAGAGGTTAGAGTTGGCTTTTGAATCATTGAAGAAGCAACTCTATGAAAAGTTAAGCAGTGTTCAGAGAACCGAACTGCTCGACAAGTATCAAGCCTTAGAGGATCTCTCATCCAAAGTGTCTCAAAATGATTCAGCTTCTTTGGAGCATCTTAATACTTTAAACAATTGAGCTCAGCTTCTTGCCTTGCAATTAACTAGTAAGGGCCTTCCTTTCATTACAGTTTCTGAGATTAATCTTTAGTGACAACTGACAACCTTTGGCAAACGACTTGTGTTATTGAATAACATTGCGGTATCATATAAGTTCTGGCTGGTGTGTTTCTTTCTTATTGATGATTTCACAACAACATACTTCTTTTTCATGTTACAACATGTGTTAAACCAACTTGGAAAGGATTAGATAACTGAAGTTGCACTCACTTACAGCTTCTTGATTCTGTTGTGCTATATTATTGGTTAATTTGTATGATGCCAAATAGGAAATTAGGAATAGTGCGATATTCTTAAGGTTTTCCGGTTGTTTTAACTATAGACCTTAAGCGTTGTGTTAATGTATATGCTTGATGGTTGCAGATAAATAAGAGGCAAAAGAACCACCTTAATATGGTTCTTGGAACGTCGATTACTATTGTAGCTAGAACAGTTTTATACTCGATGGGGAACTTTTCTCAAGGAACTGCTACTCGATATCATGCAAATCAAAGACCGTAGAAGTTCAGAGCAAGTATAAGGGAGTATATAGTTCGGGACAGATATTAGCTAAGGAGCTATAAAATGTGTTCATATATATTCAGAGACTGTTAGCTGTCTACAGTTCTTTTTCTTTTTTCAAATGGTATAGTGTCTTGTAACTTCCTCTTTCTTTTGTGGTTGAGGAGGTGTTTCATATTAGTTAATGTAGTTTCAGCAGAAGTCCCTTGACAGATATGGAGTTCCTATGTACTTACTGGTCCTCTGCATATATAGAAACTCTGTAAAGTCTCCAGCTAGTTATTACAGCTTTTTAATGTATCAGCTTTATCTCTCAAATTTCTGGCACTTCTCTCGGGATTTCCTTGGGTGTTAAAATTGATTTTCCTGCAAACTTCCATACAATCTTTTCTTTTTTGAAAGGCATTATCTTTATTGAAACAGAAGGATTTCAAATACAAATCATCTCGTTCCAAGAAAAAACCAAGGAACCACTGAATCTATAGAGTTAATCACAGGTCCTAATCCTCATATTTGGTAGTGCCATGAGACTCCAAGATTCCTTAGCAGAAACTTTTGACAGATCATGGAATACAGTATAGCAAGAACAAACTGTCAGAAATTCTTGGATAGATTTGCTTCTGTCTGCTTCCAATACTGTTTTCCAGTAACTATTAGAGACTTCTGACACGGAAACAGAACTGTGAATATTAAATTAGAGCTGCTTCTATTGCCCTCTTCCCTTGCTGATAATATTCAAAGTAAAGGCTAACATAATCTTTCACCTTCCTGTATAATCTTGGTTTTGCTTCAGTAACCAGTTCGTCCACCGGTTGAATCTCTTTATCTGATTCTGGAACGCAGAATACAGCTAAAGTGATTCTGTCCCTTTTTGAGTTTGTCACTACCCTGTGTACTGGGCTCTTGAATATGCCATTACTCATTATCTGTTCAATAAGAATATGTATATAAATGGTTTGTTGAATTGGAATTAATATAAGCAGGTGATGAACTTGGTGAGAAATTATAACAGAATTCTGGTTTCTGCAGTAACCAGGATTCTGCACACTATCAAGTCAGGATCTTTCATGGTTTTCAGAGGAGATGGTGGTCTCCAAGTTCATTAGTTACCTCTATTTGATCTCCGACATTGACTAGAAGAGCATGAGGAATGATGGGGACTCTAAACCATTCTTTATCTTTCAGGAATTGAAGTCCTTCAACTTCTTTGTCTTGCAAGAGAAAAGTTAGAGCAGACCCATCAGCATGTGGTTTTACACCAAGAATCAGGTCGGGTCTCGGACATGGAGGATAGAAGTTGTATCTTGCAGTCATTAATGCGTGTTCTCCATACTGGTTCAAAAAGCTGTCATCCTGCAAGCTCAATGACTTTGCCATGGCTTTCAGAAGAATTTCATTCACCTGCTTCAGATTAATGGTATATTCATGCAAGACTTCTCTGCAACAATGAATTATTAGAAAATTTAATCCGAGACTGGTTTTGCATTCTTGAGGATTTTGATGAGTACAATCAGATTACCTGAAAGCTTCAGGATTTTGTGGCCAAAATATGTATTGCCTCTGATCTTCTGGGGTCAGAGTGAGGAACAGCCTATCAGTCCAATCAATTGTTTGTTGGTCTGATAAAACCATGTCATTCCCATAGCCTTCAATACTGTCTTCTTGTCTGGAGTATTTCCGCTTCGCAGCCATAGGAAGTGCAAAGAACTGTTCTGCAACTTCACGAACTTTGTCCAAGAAACCACTTGTCATCCCATGATTTACTACCTGAAAATTCCATCAAACATTTTTAGAAGAAAACTGTCTCAAGTTCTACATATTCAGAACTTATTTCCCTCACACAGAAGCATGAAACCCAGTAGCTCCTAATTCACCTGGTCTTTCTATATGTATCAGAATTTCCTTATCCATTAGAACCTGAAACACAGATCGTTCTGAAAGAATGATAGATCTATGGACTAAAGAGTGATCTGAAGTAACTAAAAAGTTTTGCTACGATACTTCCACGTACTTAGATCCATCTACTCTCTGCAACCCTTTTTCATTCCCACTCTACTTGTTCCATTACTATTGTAACATTCAATCCTGAGACACTACAGAATCAGACGCCCAAGAAAAATTAACATCAATAACCGTTCGACAAGGACCTGAAAGCAACCCCATGTGCTGAGAGCTGATCGAAGTTTCTCAAGTTCTTGTAAGCTGCTAGAT